>SJYC01143543.1:0-10157 GCA_006408675.1 Madoqua kirkii
AGGCATCAGACAGTAATACACAGGAATACTTATATTTTTACTACTGTTACAATATTATAATATTGTTTCTGAAAGATACATTTAGTTTTCCATCAGGAACTGATGACATAAATACTCTCAGGCAATTAGAACTTTAAAAAATCCCAGCTCTTCAAATGCGAAGCCCAGACCACAGGTCGCTGTTTTGCTAATTATGGGCTGCAGCTTGTTTTTAGGTCATGAAATCACTTAGTGGATCATGGTAATTTTTTAAATTGAAGAGCAACAGAAGAGAATACAACAAAATTGTGAGAGCACATTAAAGCAAAAGGTAAATTATATTTCATGAAAACTTTGTTTCAGTAGGGATTGAGTATGATATAAAAAGCTTTCTCATTGTTTTGGTCAAAATCATTTGAATCTGGAGGATGTTGTGCTAAATGAAACAAGTCAGAGAAAGATGGATACTGTACAATCTCACTCACATGTAGAATCCTAAGCTAGAAGTCACAGAATCATAGAGTAGAATGATGGTGTTTGCAGGGGCTTGTTGTATAGTGGTCAAAGGGTACCAGTTTTCAGTAAGGAGATGAAAATGTCCAAGGGAATCTAATGTACATCATGGTGATTTTAGCTAACAATACTGCATATTGGAAATTTAAGTATACACCATGACAAAAATAAACTCAAACTGGCTTAAAGACTTAAATATGACAAGATACCATAAATCTCCTAGAAGATGACATAGGCAAAGCATTCTCTGACATAAATTGCAGTAATATGTTCTTAGTTCAATCTCCCCAGGCAAAAGAAATAAAAGCAAAAATAAGCAAATGAGACCTACTTAAACTTGCCAGTTTTTACACAGGAAAGGAAACCATAAATAAAATGAAAAGACAACCTACAGAATAGGAGAAAATAATGGCAAACAGTGTACCTGACGAGGGCTTAATTTCCAAAATAAACAAATAGCTCATACAACTCAGTATCAAAACAACAACCCAATCAAAAAGTGGACAGAAGACCACGAGACATTTCTCCAAAGGCAGATGGCCACCAGGCACATGGAAAGCTGCTTACCATCACTGATTATTAGGGAGATGCAGAGCAAAGCAACACTGGATTATCACCTCACACCAGTCAGAAAGGCCATCACCAAACACTCTGTGGACGATAAATGCTGAAGGGGCACAGAGCAAAGGGAACCCTCCTGCGCAGCTGGTGGGACGGTGCATGATGCAGCCACAATGGAGAACAGTCTGAAGGTTCCTCAACAAACTAAAAACAGTCAGGACAGGCTCTAGACTGAAAACAGAGCTACCATTTAATCCAGCAATCTCGCCACTTGGCATTTATCTGGAAAAGACAAAACCTCTAAATCCCAAAGACACATGCACCCCAGTGTTCACTGCAACACTATTTCCAACAACCAAAACATAGAAGCAACAGAAATGTCCACTGACAGATGAGTGGACAAAGAATATGTGGTATATAGACACAATTAACTGCTGCTCAGCCATAAAAATGAATGAAATAATGCCATCTGCAGCAACATGGATGGACCTAGAAATGACAGTCCTACGTCAGACAGAAAAAGAAAAGATCATATGATATCACCTATGTCTTAACTCTAAGGAAGCTACAAAGGAACTTACTTATAGAAATATACTCACAGATCTCGAAAACAAAATTATGGTTACCAAAGGGAAAAGAGTGGGGGGATAAATTAGCAGTACAGGATTAATAAACACACTGCTATACATAAAATAGTTAAGCAATAATGATTAACTGTATAGCACAGGGAACTATATCCAATACCTTATAATAGCCTATATGGAAAAATATTCTAAAAATGAAATACACACACATACATATATATAAATATATGAATCACTTTCTTATATACCTGAAGCCTGAAGCTAACACAAGAATAAAAATCAACTATACTTCATATAAAGAATAGAGTAGATATAAGCAAATATCAGTGTACTCTATGTATGGGAAAAATGGGAATCTTTGAAATGTAAAAATTTCATTGGACTATATAGGAATGAGACTATAGAAAAATTCAAATATCAAATCCTGTTTTCCTTAATTTGCACAGATTCTAAGAAAAATTAACAAAAACATCTAAAGTTTACTTTTATCATATTTCAGGAAACTTATGAAGAAATGGTAATCCACTCCACTATTCTTGCCCCCAAATCCCATAGACAGCAGAGCCTGGCAGGCTACAGTCCATGGGGTAACAAAGAGTTGGATATGACTGAGCAATTGAGCATACATACACAGTAAGGTAAATTAGTTGCTGTATATTGTATTCCTTTATTATTTTATATTTTAATAAACACATTTTAAATTAATTGAGAGCATCCTGGGATCCTAAATTAGACCACATTAAATTATCAAATGTTTATTGGTCACTATGTTTAAGATCCTATTCTTTTAATTATAATGGTACTTGTTACATGGAAACCACCAGGAGTTTGGGTTTTCTCAGCAATTTCCAGGAGGGCAGACTTCATTCTTGTATTTTTATGGGTTTAGGCATTAGAAATACCTAAACATCCATTTTAACAGAATCTAGCGGGGAGTTTTTCAATGGTGGTAAATATTTGTATGTGTATTTGTTTTCTGTGCTATTCTGGTCTCTCCAGATAATCCCTATTTGCTCTGACTCTCCCCACATGAATTTATACTGAGATGCAGTGATAAAATATGGTGACCAATCATTTTCACTATGAACTTTCAGAGAAAAAGCAAAACTAACAATGCCAAAAATGAAAAAGTAAGTATCTAGGTATTTTACAACAGCTTTTGATTTCAATTATTCAGATACACCTGTGACATAATGGTTTCTGTGTCTTCTTTTGAGTCCTTTTCTGTAATAGACCACACAGCCAGCTCATGCAAAAACACACAGCCTGTTGCATGAAAAGGCACATATCCTCAAGCAGGAGATATTCCATAAACACTAGTTCATGGAGCCACAGTGCTGATTTCAGCAAACTTTCCGGGAGCATCTCTTATGTTAGAGGCATTGCTCTACATGCCGGGGCATGGTCTCTGCCTTCAAGGAGCTGATAGCATAGAGGAGAAATGGGATGGACCCAATCATAACAGTTTCACAAGTGAACACAGAATATTTAGAAATCAGAGCTCACAGTCCACAGTTGAGCCTTCTGTTAGGAATTTTTTGGTACATCTGTACTAGGGGCTCAGGAAATCCTCTTTTTCCTCCCATCTTCCATTTCTAAGTAGTTTATTACTTAGAATAAGTACTTACTTAAAACACTGCTTTCAAGAAACATCTAGAGAAATTTGATGATTTGTGGGGTTTTTTTTACTATTTTTCAGTCCCATATCAGATATCATTTTCTTTGTTTATGATATATCATTTGGCAATATCATCTTTCTTTCTGCCATCATATTCAAGGACTACTTCAAGGTTGACAAGTTTATTCAAATAACAACAATATTACCTAAGTCTGTCACTATACTGTCAAGTTAAAAATCACTCTACTTAGCCAGGCCAGTCTTCCTTCAGTTGATACTTATCTCTTCTCATTCTTCTTTGTACTCATTTCCCTTTTCCTCCCTAATACTTTGCATACATTTAGAAGACCACTTTGAGCTTTTGATTCAAGCCATAGAACTTACCTTTAAAGGTAGAATTTACATCAACGCAACCTTATTACTCATAGTAAAAGGAATGTGAATGTCCATAAAGTCAAAAGATATCAAGTGCTCTTCTGTTAATAAAACAAACATTCTTTGTTTTTAAACATATGATGTTAACTTAGAGGAATATCCACTGCTCTATGCAAGAGGGACTAGCATGTGTAAAAAGGAAAGGATTTCGGTCCTGTCAAGACAGTCCCAACCAATTCTTCTCCTCACCTACCTCATCCTCTCAGTGTTTCTAAGTTTCCCTCATTCAGTCTGCACTCAGGGAAGCCAAGGAAAGATCTCAGAGTCTGAACCCAAACATAATCACGAGAGTGTGCCACCAACCAAGCAAAAGCATGACCCTAGCTGTGGACATCACAATAGCAGTTCCAGGCGCGGGCCTCGGATAGATTCACTGACCTGACGAAATGTCTATCTGGTTCATCTTGGTCTGCGTGACGTTGATGTGAACACTGACTTTGCTTTCGGTGAGGTCAATCTCCACGTTGCCCAAGTTATCCCAAAATGACTGAAGAGCAGGAGACCATTGGGGTTCCAAGTCCTGAACTGGAAGCTAACCGAAAACAGGTCCTGGTGAAGCCGTCCGGGCACCTCCAGATAACTGGTAGCGTTGAAAAAGACAGGTACTGTGTAAGGCTCCACACACGAGAAACTCAGATTTCCCTGGAAGACAGAAGGGCATGCTTTGAGGAACACGTAGAGTAAAATAAGCACCCAAGTAAGACAGCTGGCCAAGTGAGAGGTGTACACATTTCAAAGCAGAGCTTGAGCTCTGTGCAATTCCCATGTGTAGTCACGGGACACAGATTCACGTGTCCTTGAAAGGACATGTCCTGGCGTGTCCTTTCTGCTGTAGCTAACAGAGCTCAGCAGCTGGCTATCAGACTGAGGGATTCATACAAGCACTTTGCATCATGGATTTGACAAACACAGCCTGGTATGATGGCCTGGCTATGGAATGGATACATCCCTGTGTGGTGGGCTTGGGAGTGGACCTCTGGACTTTCTGAAGAAAGCAAAGAGCTGCTTCCTCCTCCCCCACAACTGATGGTTGTACAGAGGAGATGCCTCTGTTTTCTTTTGGATGGCCTTGGTCAATTATTTATTAATATATAAATCTAGTCTCACTGGGAATGATGATCTCTTGGTTGCTGTTTATTAAAGTAGGATGGGGCAAATATTCTTGAGTCTTATCCCCATAACTAATATACATGAATTAACATTAACTAGTTAGTGAAAGCTATGGTTTTTCCAGTAGTCATATGGATGTGAGAGATGGACCATAAAGAAAGCTGAGCACCAAAGAAGGGGTGCTTTTGAACTGTAGTGATGGAGAAGATTCTTGAGAGTCCCTGGGACTGCAAGGAGATCTAACCAATCAATCCTAAATGAAATCACCCTGAATATTCATTGGAAGGACTGATGCTGAAGCTCTAATACTTTGGCCACCTAACAGGAAGAGCTGACTCATTAGAAAAGACCCTGATGCTGGGAAAGATTGAGGGCAGGAGGAGAAGGGGATGACAGAGGCTGAGATGGTTAGATGGCTTCACTGACTCAATGGAGATGAGTTTGAGAAGCTCTGGGAGATGGTGAAGGGCAGGGAAGCCTGGTGTGCTGCAGTCTGTGGGGTTGCAAAGAGTCAGACAAGACGGAGCAACCAAACAACAGATTATTTTGTTATTCAACTCAAACTCTCATTTACACTCCCATGAAATGTGCATATATCATAATACATTAATGCTTTCAGACACAGTGATGCGAATGTATAAAAGGAAAAGAAAACTTTTAATTGAAGCTTCCTTCTCCCCCTCATGCTTCCTCTATTTGGGACAAAGAAATCTGATTATTCAGATACACCAAATTTTATATTCTAGTATCTAAGTACCTTCCTTTTAAAGATATGCAAAAAACATCTCATTTTTTGCCATCTTTTTTTTAATCCCACTATATCTTGAGGAATATGATTTGAAGGCATTGTTTTCTTTATTGTTTCCTTAAACACCACCACATACTTATCCCCAGAGGCAGAGTTCTCCCAGTTTAGTACATTAATCATTTAACCTAAGTTAGGCTGACTCCCCCCATTAATATTCAAATTAAATTTGTGCTGCACCTGCATGTCCATGCATGCTAAGTCGCTTCAGGCATGTCCATCTCTTTGTGGCCCCATGGACTGCAGCCCTCCAGGCTCCTCTATCCATGGGGTTCTCCAGGCAAGAATACTGGAGTGGGTCACCTTGTCCTCCTCCAGGGGATCTTCCCCACCCAGGGGTCAAACCAGCATCTCTTATGCCTCCTTCATCGGCAGGCAGGTTCTTTACCACTAGGGCCACCTCGGAGGCCCTGTATCTTCACAGATGATTAGATGACTATTTTTAAAGGCTTACTTTTCCCGATGAAAAGAACTGCTAATGCACAAAAACGGACATGTCACAACTGTCCACTTGCCTGTGTTGTGGAGACTGTCTCCCAGCAAAGGGAAAAGTTCTAAGTGATGGTGCTGATTCTGGAGTCAACATTTAATGAGGAAATGTGTGTGTGTGTAAGGAGAATGGTGCAGGATAAGTGCTGAGCCACTTACACAGAAATATTAGCACTGACATCTTCAAAAGCAAATCTCCTCTGTAAATATTTGCCTTCGTAGAGCAACTTGCAAAATGTTCTGCCTGCCTCTACACTGCCTAAACCTTTTAATATACATGTTTATTTTTGTTTAAAAGCCTTTTTTTGTGTCTGCTCATTGTCATTCCATTTTAACAAATGCAATTACAGATAATTGAGGCTTTTAAAAATGTCTTTGTTATTCAGGTTAAAATACCATTTATAAACAACAGTATATTGTGGTTAAAAGTGACTTTGGAATGAGTCTTCAGAGTGCAATTCTCTGTAGTTTGAGAACCTAACAGATACATGTGAGGAGGTTTGGCCAGAAATAACACTTTACTACTTCTTAAAGGTGTAAATAATGGGAAGGGTATTATGATGATTTGGATTCTGTATGTTTCTGTCTTAGGTGATAATTTCTGAGGAAACAAAAGGATTCTGATGCCATTTTATCCAAAGCTTAAAATAACATATATATATATATACATATATATATATATATGCTACTCTAGATAAGAAATGACACAGCATAGAAAGAGACCATGACCTTGGGACTGTATACTGTGAATCCAAAGTCTTTGTTTGCCATTCATAGGCGTTACCTTGGAAAGTTATTTTTCTAAGTTAAATTTCAGTTTTCATCTACAAAATGTTTATGACATCTCCTTTGTAGTATTGCTCTTAGGGTATCATAAAGGTAACAGGTCTCACACAGTACTTTTTACCTATACATGGAGCTATTATTTTTTCCTACAGTCAATATCTGGTAAGAACATTTCACCAAAGTTCAATTTTTAACTGTTAATATAAATTCATCATTAATTTAAGAAAAATAATTAGTAAAAACATTCTATATTCAACTCTTATTTTATGAGCTTCACTGGTGACTCAGAGATAAAGAATCAGCCTTTCAGTGCAGGAGACACAGGCTTGATCTTGGGATCAAGGAAATCCACTGGAGAAGGAAATGACAACCCACTCTAGTATTCTTGCCTGGGAAATCCCATGGACAGAGGAGCCTAGTGGAGTCACATCAGTGGGGTCACAAAGAGTTGGACATGACTTAGAGACTAAACAACAAATTATTTTATAGTTTCTCATATCCAACCAGAACTGCTGTTTATTCATTGGGCATTTCCATTTGTCCCCTCATTTTATGAAAACCCCAGGCTCAAATTTTGGATAACAAATCCATCAAAGTCAGAACATAATGCAAACACTCATGACATTTGCTATTCCCACTGGCTTCCAAAAACATGGGTCTCTGGATTCCCAGGATCTTCCCATTGATACTTTGGGATTGAAGAAACTCCTATTCTTGCAGAATCAGAAGGAACTCACATACCAGATTCATAAATTTCTCTTATAGTGATCTTACATGGTGTTGTAGACAGGCAAATGGCAACCCACACCAGTATTCTTGCTTAGAAAATTCCATGGACAGAGGAGCCTGGTGGGTTACAGTCCACGGGGTCACAACGAGTCTGACAGGGCTGAGAGACTACATTTTCACTTTGAAATAGTTCAACTTGGAACACACGCACCAGAGCCAGGACCACTGTGAGTTTCTCAGTCACAGACTTCACTATCCAATCTAATCCATCTTTATTGAATTGCATAATACTTAGTATGTTTAGAGCTTTGACAAGAAGCTTATTTCTTTATATATCCGGGTGAATCAGCTTTGGAAACATGGGAAAAAAAAAAACAACTAATAAAGCTCCTTGCTTTTAAAAATTTAAAATACTGAATTACATAATCATCAAGAAATGTAGCAGTCTATACAATGTGACATTTGGAAACATGCTGCTGCTGCTGTTGCTAAGTCGCTTCAGTCGTGTCCAACTCTGTGCGACCTCTAGACAGCAGCCCACCAGGCTCCCCCGTCCATGGGATTCTCCAGGCAAGAACACTGGAGTGGGTTGCCATTTCCTTCTTCAATGCATGAAAGTGAAAAGTGAAAGTGAAGTCACTCAGTTGTGTCCGACTCTTAGCGACCCCCATGGACTGCAGCCCACCAGGCTCCTCCATCCATGGGATTTTCCAGGCAAGAGGGCTGATGATTGAAGGGCTGTTGATTTAAGGGCTGCTGAACAGTTGGGACGATTGTCCTTCTGTAATGGGAAATCTAGAAACTCTGGGGCTAAAATTCCAGGCCCCATCTGAAGCAAATTGACTACTTACAGCAATTTTAACTCAAAAATCAGTATCTAGTCTTAGAGTACATTCAGTATCTCCATATTTTCAGGTACCTCTAAAGTTAGATATAGTTGAGCCCACAAGCCTGATAACAAATGCTATGATACTGTTGTCCATTAACAGTCCAGACAAAACAAAATTTCTTTGATTTTTATAGGAACTGATGTTATGGGGGGTGGGAATCTTACCACATTTGAGGGCTCAAGCTTCTTCCTTCTTGCCAGGTCTGTTATGTTGACACCATTGTAGTTAATGCTTTCCATGCAGCCTTTGAAATTCTTTCTACTGCTGGAACTTGGTTTTCCAGAGAAAGGTATGCCTCCAAAGGTTATCTTTGAGAAAAAGATAAAGTGTAAACATTCACGCTGTATTCGGCTTAAAAAATAAAAACGTTTACAATAAATTACACAAAACTACTAACAGAGCCAAAGTCAGTTATCATAATCTCAGCCAACATATACAGACATTTTTCCTGTATATGCCTCTAAAGTCTGGTGCATATTAAATTATGTTGTTATTGAAGCATATGCTGATTGTATATATTCTGAAAATTAGATTATAACTTGAGCAAGAAAATAGCAACAACTTCTAAGCATTTTTAATACCTGGAAGGTATTTTATCAATTTTTCTGAGAATGTTCTAAAAGATTTTACATAGCAAACATCTTTCATAAATATTAAGCATATATTTTTATGCTTATAGTATCAATAAATGTTACTAGTCATCATGAAATAACCAGAGCTAATATATTAAGTTTATGACTTTAGCCCAAAGGAAGGAATCTTGTATTCACCCTATTTATTCATTGTAGTCTAATGATCACTAGAGTAAAAAAATTGTTAGGCTTATTATAAATGTAGTAAATCGTTCCAAAAGTCTCACTGCTATTTTGATTAGAAATATCTTTGGGTTTGGAGGCTATGATTTGAGAACTACAGGCTTAAAAATATTATAGGTCTCCTAAACCCTGAGGAATAAGGTCAATGCTCCTTCCTGTGATTTTCAAGCAACTGTTGAAATCACAATAAAAAGATAACATATATTTTTCCAGATACCTTTGATCAAATTACATTATTATAACATCAATTTCATATAATAGAAAATTATACTTAATTATATATTGCCAATAATTATGTATATTGCTAATAGTGAATAAATCTATTAATCATAGCTATAATATCAAGATATACAATCCACACATTATATTTCTTTTAAGTAGTATTCAATTATCAGTTTTTCCTACAAAGGTTGGAAAATGAAAGACATATTTCAATGTCAAAACTTTATATTTGCTATATAAGGCAGAGATCTTTGGGTTTTAGGAGATATGTATTATGCCTCTGTTATAGTGCTTTGACATTTTAGCTTTTTTAATGTAAATGTTTAAAATTATCCTTAACAGTTTCTTAATTTTTAGTTTGCAATGTTGTGTTAATTTTAGGTATACAGCAAAGTTACATGTAGTATACGTACTCACACACAAACACACATATATATGTATATATATATTATTTTTCAGATTGTTCTCCATTATAGGTTATTGTAGGATATTGAATATAGTTCCCTGTGTCTGCTATATAGCAGGTGCTTGTTGGTTGTCTTTTTATATATCATAGTGTATATGTGTTAATCCATATCTCCTAGAGGAAAACATAGGCAGAACATTTTTTGACATAAATCA
>SJYC01143545.1:0-10427 GCA_006408675.1 Madoqua kirkii
AGAGCGCCCGGCGGGCGTCCCCGCGCGGAGGCGCGTCCCCGCCGCGGCGCCGGAGGTGGGAGTTCTACCCGGGCTGAAACGCTGGCCCCTTCCTTCCCTTAGGTCCCTCCTCACCAACTGCAGCGCCTTCCACTTGTATCCAGGGCGAGTTCCTAGGCTCTCCTGGGAGTTTCACGTCTGGAAGAAGAGGGGGCGGAGGGCATGGCCAAGAAAGGTTGTGAGAGGGGAGAAGGTGATTTCACGTGGCCCTCTCCTCTAGGAATTCTCAAAGTCACCTCTCCAGAGGGGCACTGTTCCTGTGGTAATACTGGGAGCCAGCGTGGAGCCCTTCTTCGTCTAACAGCCTACCCCTATCCTCCTCCCTCTTCTGCCTCTATTTTTGGTATCTATATAGATAAGGGATTCTTTTTTCCTTTTCTTCTTTTAAAAATGTGTTTGAATTACCAAAAACTGACCATGTTCTAAATTTCAAAAAACAAACAAAACCCCTCAAAGGTACCAAAGTAAATTAGGGCTCCCCTGGTGGCTCGTGGTAAAGAATCTGTCTGCAGTGCAGGAGACTCAGGGTCGATCCCTGGGGATCCCTGGGTCGGGAAGATCCCTTGCAGAAGGGAACGCAAGTATTCGTGCCTGGGAAATGCCATGGACAGAGGAGTCTGGCAGGGCTACAGTCCACGGGGTTGCAAAGAATCAGAACTGAGCAACTAACACTTGTATCTGGTAAAGGATAATAAAATCATAATAGAAAAAATAAAGACACTGCATTATCAAAACTTGTGGAATGTGATAAAAAATTGAGTGCAAAGAATAGCCAAAAGCACTTCTTGGCCAATCTGAAAATAAAAGTAAGTGAATTCGAGGATTCTGGGAAGATAGCAGAGTTTGGATCACCAGGATTCTGTCTTCCTATGTAAACAATTTCACTAGCAGAATCTGTTTGCTGTACTTATTTTAGAACTATGGCAGCTGAAGGCTGGTAACTTCTAGGGGAAGACTTGGAAAGCAAATTACTCTTCATTTTTATCAACTTCAGCTCTTTGCACAGTAGCAGCTACACGTCCTCCACCACCAGCCACATGGTAGTACACAGCTCTGTCGCCTACAAATGGCACTTGCCATCTACCTCTGCAAGGATCAAATTATGAGCCACTGCAGCTGCTGATGTTCAACACCCCCTGAAAGGAGTTCAGGGTGAAGATCAGGAATGAGGCCCTCTGTGCTCTGGGAGAAACTGGCCGAACAGGTCTTCAGATAGATATTTTCAGGAGATGATTTTATGACCCCAATCCTTGCCTCTCCCTGTATCTAGAAAAGCACTAAAATCCTTCATGGTGACGTCTGTTCCTCATGACTAACAGTAACCTTCTGCAAAATATATGTCCTTGATTGCATGTATTCCTCCCTTCACCAGAATCACATCTATACTGACTGTCCCTCCACTGCCCCCCTCACCCCCCACCATGCCTCTTTGGAGCAGTTTCTCAAAGCTTTCTGAAATGCTGTCTCCCGGGCTGTAGCCCTCATTTTGCCCCAAATAAAACAACTCACAACTCTCACACTGTGGACTTTTTTTTTTTTCAGTCGATAGCTTGTAGGAGCCAGGGAGGGCAAAAAGGCACCTTAAGTCGTTAGTCGTGTTGACTCTTTGCGACCCCGTGGACTATAGCCTACCAGGCTTCTCCGTCCATGGGATTCTCTAGGTAAGAATACTGGAGTGGGTTGCCATTTCCTTCTCCAGGGGATCTTCCTGACCCAGGGGTCGAACCCGGGTCTCCCATATTGGAGGCATATGCTTTAACTTCCAAGCCACCAGGGAAGCCCCAAAAGGCACCTATCCTCCAAATATTGGGGATCTGTATTCAAAAGGATTTCTGCTTCTGAACACAAATGCAGAGACAAAGGGGGGGGAGCTATTGTTGTTAGGGTACCTCTCTCTACTGCTGCAGGATGCTTTAGCTGAAGTGACTTCCAGGGATTTTAAAGGACCAGCACCCTTCCCTACTCCTTCATTTTCACTTTTTCCCTTTTGAGGTGAGGTGAAGTCGCTCAGTCGTGTGTGACTCTTTGTGACCCCGTGGACTGTAACCTACTAGGCTTCTCTGTCCATGGGATTCTCCAGGCAAGAATACTGGAGTGGATTGCCATTTCCTTCTCCAAGGGACCTTCCCAACCCAGGGATTGAACCCGGGTCTCCTGCATTGGAGGCAGACACTTTAACCTCTGAGCCACCAAAAAAGCAACTGTACACATGGGAAAAATTAGAGTGACCATACATGCCAAGGGTACAGCAGAGAAAATGCCTGAGAAGACCTTAAGTTTACATCTCAGGCAGGTCCTCGGCAAAGAGAGAGATTTTAAAACAATCAATGCAGGAGACACAGGTTTGATCCTTCCCTGCTCTGGGAAGGTTCCACATGCCACAGGGAAGTTAGGCCCAGGTGTGACAACTGCTAGAGCCCAGGCTCCACAACAATAGAAACTGTGGCAATGAGAAGCCTGCGCACCGCAACTAGAGAATAGCCCCCACTTGTCTCAGCTAGAGAAAGACTGCTTGCAGCAACAAAGACCCAGTGCAGGCAAAAATAAAATCAATCAATAAAATTAATAAAAAATTACTTTAAAAAATAGAAAACCCTGGGGAAAAGGAGACTCTGATTTCCAAAGTCACCATATTACTAGACTTGAATGTCCAATGTTCAACAACAACAAAATCACAAGTCATACAAAGAAATAAATGTTTGTTTGACCCATGCAAACAAACAAAAAAATGTCAGTAGAAAGAAACCACTTCTACAAAAGACCTATTGGCAAATATACTAGACAGACTTTAAAACAACTATTTTAAAAATGGTCAAAGAACTTAAGAAAATATGGATAAAATCAAGAAAATGATGTGTGAACAAAATGGAAGTGTTAGACCCGGAGAAGGCCTAATCACCGGAACCGTCTTCCCACAGATAACCAAGACTCGTTGAACTCGATGCAAACGCAAGAGGATTTATTGAACCGGCTAGCCGGGGTTCGAACTCCTCGGGAGGAGTGAACCCCGAACACTGGTTGGGAAGAATTTTTATACAGAAAAATCACAAGCAGGCGGGAATAGGGTTAAGACAATGTGATTGGGGCCATAGGCAGGTACAGGTGGGGTGAGGACGTTTGATTGGTGGGCAAGGCTTGACCTTTGCAGGGATAGGTCTGCAAGTTATCAGGCTGAAACGGCTGGCTGACCACCCTGAGGCGGTTGGTCAGAACAGCCACCCGGAAAAGTTTTAACAGAAAATACATCACCTGGGGGTCCCTTGCCAGGAAACTAGGCTATAAGTCACCAGTTAAAGTTTAATAGAAAAATACCACCATAATTATAGAGGGGTTGCTTCAGGGATCAGGAGGCTATGAGTCATCAGATAAGGGGCAGGCTATTTTCCATAAGGTATGGCCTGCCTCCTGAACTCCTCAGGAGGAGTGAACCCCGAACACTGGTTGGGAAGAATTTTTATACAGAAAAATCACAAGCAGGCGGGAATAGGGTTAAGACAATGTGATTGGGGCCATAGGCAGGTACAGGTGGGGTGAGGACGTTTGATTGGTGGGCAAGGCTTGACCTTTGCAGGGATAGGTCTGCAAGTTATCAGGCTGAAACGGCTGGCTGACCACCCTGAAGCAGTTGGTCAGAACAGCCACCCGGAAAAGTTTTAACAGAAAATACATCACCTGGGGGTCCCTTGCCAGGAAACTAGGCTATAAGTCACCAGTTAAAGTTTAATAGAAAAATACCACCATAATTATAGAGGGGTTGCTTCAGGGATCAGGAGGCTATGAGTCATCAGATAAGGGGCAGGCTATTTTCCATAAGGTATGGCCTGCCTCCGGGGTTTTAACAGGACAAAGAAAACTTTTTAAAATTTAACTTTTTCCCTTCAGAATCTGCTATTAGAAGAAAGTGATTGAAAAGACAAGTTTAATCCCAGAATAACAACTACCAATTTCGCAATAATGGAATGTTCAGGACATAATGAAGTGAAATGAAGCAGATAGGCCTCATGCCTTTACAAACTTTAAAAAAAAAATGCTTTATCTAAAAAGGCAAAAAGATATCTTCTAAATGGAGAATTGATTTGAAGAAGAGAAAAGAAATTCCCTAAGTGCAAGAAACAAGAGAGAAATCAAGGCAACAGTGGGAAGCTGCCGCTGTCAGTAGCCACGTGATTTTGTGTGGGATATAGACCCAGAGGTTTGGGTGGAGTCCCATTTCCCTGTGGAAATCAGAGCCCTGTCTTATAAGCTCATTCATGATAGTATACTTGTGCAAAAGCTCTTTGAATAAAGCCTGAAGTCTCAAAGTGCTCTCTCCATCACAGACTCTGTCCATCAGCCTTATGAAATGGTGAGGACACTTGCCTTTTGGATTTCGCATCAAAATCCCTGATCTGGGAAGTCATGTACAGGAAATACAAGCCAATGAATTAAGATTGAAAGTTTCTAGGACTATTGAAACTCCTGCCCCTGCCTTATTTTCCTTCCTTTAGCTAAATTTCTCTGAAGTGATACTATCTCAACTCAGAAACATGGAAATCCCACAGTAAAAAACACTTCCTGAAAATAAATTCACAGTACAAATTTACAAGCCATGGAAGGAAATGACTCCACTATGAAGAAAAGCCAGGAGATAACCAAAAGTAAATCAGAACAAGCACTCTAAGGAACTAAACAAAAAATATAAAATATTGAGATATAT
Organism: Madoqua kirkii; assembly: GCA_006408675.1. Lineage (NCBI taxonomy): Eukaryota > Metazoa > Chordata > Mammalia > Artiodactyla > Bovidae > Madoqua > Madoqua kirkii. The sequence continues at coordinate 4,736 of SJYC01143545.1, forward strand.
TATAAAAAATGAGCATATTAAAGTGACTAAAGAGGTAAGTGGAGGAGCAGAAAACAAGTTAGGAAAGAATAATAAAAGAAGAAGCAGAAGACTGTTCCAAAATGAAAAATGCATATACTGACATTAAAAACTAAACAGATGAGATAAATGTCCTATTATGCAGATGGTTAATCAAAAGATAAAATTTGCAAATGAACCAGGATGCAGAACAGAGTTAATTTGTGGCACTATTTGAAGAAATAATGGATGGTAATTTTCCAGAATTGAAGAGAAAAATTAAGACATCACATTATGTCCAGAACTGGATAAATTAAAATTATCTCACATCCAAATATATTATAGTGAAGTGTGAGATCATCAAAGACAAAGTGGAAATCTGAAAAGCAACCAGAGAGGAAAGATGAATTGCTGACGTGGAAAACAATTTAGAAGGCAGCAGTTTTCTTATTAGCATTAGTAGTTGCCTGAGGACGGTAGAATAATGCGTACAAAGTACTGAGGGAAAATAATCTATAAACAGGGTTCTAAGTAGCCTGCAAACAAGGTTACCATTCTAGGGAAAGAATGAAATAAAGACATTTTCGGATTAAAAAGAGTTTACCACTCATGGATAATCAGTGATAGAAATTAGAAACTGAACTAAATAGAAGTCGGAGACAGGAGTGGTGAGCAAAGAAGTTGGTGAAATAATCATAAATCTAGTAAGGAACGACCATGGCAATAGTAATGATGATTAGTGGAGTAAATTATGTGAGAACTAGCACTCTGTTATTCACTACACTCTTCAGAGACGGTGGTCATTGAATGTGATTGGACTGAGAGATGATGCTGAGTTCAGAAAGTAGAAACACGGCAAAAGAGCTGTTTTAAAGCAATCCAATTTTCACTCAAGCAGCCGTGTTCATCAAAATATTTCTCAGAGTGGCCGAAGAGTATGACAACAGATCATCCTTTTCAGTTTGGTTTAGAAATGCTGAAATCAGTTAAATGTGCGATGAAACTTTAGATAGTCTCTAATAATTTCAAACTATAGGGAGTATTTCTTGAAGTTAGAAAGCTGGTAAAGTATCTTTCTTGGGATCCTTTCACTTTTCTGTTCAAGATTATAGGTTCTCTCCTTGGTACCTCTAGTGTCTCAAGTGTGGGACTTCTCAGGCTTTCTCCAGATGCTGTCCTTCATCTTTCTCATTGTCTTCCTAGTTTTCTTCATTCTTGGTTCTGATTGCCTCACATTCCTTATTGTCAGATTTTATGATCCACACTAGGAATTCATCTATTCAGTTCTTAGCAAGTCCTGGGAAGAGGTTACCTCCCTGGGTGGAAAGCAGGGATGTTTTCTGCCACATCCGTTCTTGATATGTTGTGTGACAGAGATTCGAAAGAAATGGCAACCCACTCCAGTGTTCTTGCCTGGAGAATCCCAGGGATGGGGGAGCCTGGTGGGCTGCCGTCTCTGGGGTCGCACAGAGTTGGACACGACTGAAGTGACTTCGCAGCAGCAGCAGCAGCATACTCAGGTAACTTTGAGCTAACGTTCTAGGCAACAAACCAGTTTTGAGAGAACACTGGGAGGGATAGTTTTGTCTTCTGATGTACATTGTTCACTAAATCACAATGAATAATGTCTGTAGCTCCTTATTCATTTTTGCCTCTGTTTGAAATTTTGGTTCTCTCTACATAAAAGAACCTGGTGATCTCTAGTCCAAGCCTTGGATGAGCAGCCATGTACTAAGATAATGATGTGTGATAAGCAAGGTATGTATGAGGCAGAGGCGAACAGCAGGGCATTGATGTAAAATAAGCACCAAGAAATTACTGCTCCATGGCCTAGACTATCCACATTAGCTTGATCAGTTCATTTCCTTTCTATAGTCAAGTTATGTAGGAAGCTGAATCATAATCAGCATCCAGTTTATTATTTACCACAGGAAATTACTGTCACTCGGATTTCAAGTACCCCAAAGATCATATGACAAAAGCAGCCTTCCTGTAGGCTGATCTGCATAAAAAGATAAATATCTAGAGGGTTGTATGATCAGCATGGGGACAGATGAAGAAGGGCAGATTGATGAATCATTTGCTTATCTGCATCTTTCACACAATAGGTACTTTTTCCCCCCAACCGGAAGTAGTAGGCAACCACTCCCCAAATCCATTACGAGCATTTAGGATAATTTAAAACGATTCAAAGTGTGTTAGCATAACTAAACCTTACTCTCTCTCCACTACATAATGCTGGGACTGTCACTCACAGAGTTTCTGTGATTCTTCTTGATTCTTCTGTGACTAATCAGTCCTTCTTCAGACTGATAGGTTGCATATTTGTCACTACATATGAATACCTTATCTCTATTTAATGTCCTTGAATACCTGAGGGGGAATTGATAGAGATTCTCCCTCCTCTGTGTTGTGACTTGTGACATACATTCACAAGACAGTGGACTAATGATGGGGCATAGTTCATCACTAGGAGTCTCGGACATCTGTGAGAAGAGCCAACCATGACGTGAAGTAAAATTTCCAGCGTTCTCAAACCGGCTTCTGTTCATAACATGATCTGAAACTGTGCGCGTTCAACTTTTGGGGAAGAGGTTACAAAGTCTTTTAGAATCTGAAGAAAGCTATGGTTGTCATCTCAGAGAAGGGGGCATGTATCTGAACTTTAGGAACTCGTGGTTAAGATGTTTTTGTCCTAAGGCCTATTTATTTCCGATGTGTTTTAAGCTTGAATTCTCATTTTGAACAACCAAGAAAATGCCTTTTATTTTAAGTGATCGATTCTGAATATTTTTTTCCCAAGAGAAACATTTCCAAAGAAAAAGGGGTCAAATCAGTATGCAGTCATAATTTTGGTCTAAATTAAACACTCTCTTTCAGCCTAGAGAATATAATCGGTTCATATTACTTGGGCTCTATAATGAATTTACATGGCAAGCTTATTGCAGGTTTTATGTGGGCTCTGCCTTGCTGGGGCATGTGATGCTCAAGGAGTCTGATTAAAATTTGGGGAAGAAGCAGCTGTTCAACCATAGAGGATGAACTCAGGGCCCGTTTTTCAGAGTATGACTATAACGCCTAACACCCTTGCCAGCTATTGGATGATAAATTAACTGTATTTAATGCCAAGCTCCTGTGTTAATAGCTTTAAAAGATCAGTTGTTTATGGGAAAGAAGTTGAGCACCTTACCAATTGTCCTGTCCCAGGGGTCCTCAAATACATCTTTTTTTTTTTGCTAGAATGACAGGCAGTGTTTAAGGGAAAAGGAAGAAATTCTTCCCAGCATTTAGTTTGCTCTTCATTGGTTAATGGCCAGAAGTTTCTCATTTCAAAAGATAGTGGAGTGAGTACCCAACAACTTCTTACATAAAACAAAACACATAAAACTCAGACCGCGTGATTGCTGGTATTATCCTATAGGATCAGATTCATGATGTAATTTCATGATTTTTCTGAAGCTACTTAATTCAACTGAACATGTGAAAGTCAAATTCTGAAGCCTATGTTATCGTTCAGTTGCTCAGTTGTGTCCAACTCTTTACGGCCCTGTGGACTGCAGCACAACATGCTTCCCTGTCCTTCACTATCTCCCTGAGTTTGCTTAAATTTATGTCCATCGAGTCGATGACGCCATCCAGCCATCTCATCCTGTGTCGTCCTCTTTTCCTCCTTAATCTTTCCCAGCATCAGAGTCGCTTCCATTGAGTCGGCTCTTCAGGTGGCCAAGATATTGATGTTTCAGCTTCAGTATCAGTCCTTCCAGCAAATATGCATTCCTTTAGGATTGACTGATTGGATCTCCTCACTGTCCAAGGGACTCTCAAGAGTTCTCCAACACCACAGCTTGAAAGCATCAATTCTTTGGTGCTCAGCCTTCTTTATGGTCCAACTCTCATATCAGTACATGACTACTGGAAAAGCTGTGGCTTTGACTATACGCACATGTGTCAGCAAAGCGATGTCCCTGATTTTTAATATGCTGTCTAGGTTTGTCACAGCTTTTCTTGTGCCTTTTAATTTTATGGCTGCAGTTATTGTCCACAGGAGCCGAGAATATAAAGTCTGTCACTGTTTGCATTATTTCCTCATCTATTTGCCAGACCGGATGCCATATTCTTCATTTTTTGAATATTGAGCTTTAAGCCAACTTTTTCACTCTCCTCTTTCACTTTCATCAAGAGGCTCTGTAGTTCCTCTTAGCTTTCTGCCATTAAGGTAGTATCATCTGCATATCTGAGGTTATTGATATTTTTCCCAGCAATCTTGATTCCCGCTTGAGCTTCATCCAACCTGGCAGTTCACATGATATAATCTACATATAAGTTCAATAAGCAGGGTGACAATATAGGGCCTTGATGTACTGCTTTCCCAATTCTGAATCAGTCCATTGTTCCACGTCTGCTGCTAACTCTTGCTTGCTGACCTGCGTACAGGTTTCTCAGAGGCAGGTGAGGTGGTCTGGTATTCCCATCTCTTTAGGAATTTTCCAGTTTGTTGTGATCCACCTTGGAGCCTGTGCCATGTTGCTTATTTTCAGAATGGCAGTTAAATGGTTAAATCTGATCTAATGCCATTGATGTAAGCATACTATACCTGATGCCACTAAATTAAAATGAAAGGGTCCTCTGTCCATGAAATTCTCCAGGCAAGAATGCTGATATGGGTAGCCATTCCCTTCTCCAGGGGATCTTCCCCACCCAGGGATAGAATCCAGGTTTCCTATACTGCTGGCAAACTACCTTCTGTTCAGTTCAGTTCAGTCACTCAGTCATGTCTGACTCTTTGCGACCCCATGAATCACAGCACGCCAGGCCTCCCTGTTCATCACCAGCTTCCGGAGTTCACCCAGACTCATGTCCATCGAGCCCGTGATGCCATCCAGCCATCTCATTCTCGGTCATCGCCTTCTCCTCCTGCCCCCAATCCCTCCCAGCATCAGAGTCTATTCCAATGAGTCAACTCTTCACATGAGGTGGCCAAAGTACTGGAGTTTCAGCTTTAGCATCATTCCTTCCAAAGAAATCCCAGGGTTGATCTCCTTCAGAATGGACTGGTTGGATCTCCTTGCAGTCCAAGGGACTCTCAAGAGTCTTCTCCAACACCATAGTTCAAAAGCATCAATTCTTCAGCATTCAGCCTTCTTCACAATCCAACTCTCACATCCATACATGACCACTGGAAAAACCATAGCCTTGACTAGATGGACCTTAGTCGGCAAATAAATGTCTCTGCTTTTCAATATAATATCTAGGTTGGTCATAACTTTTCTTCCAAGGAGTAAGCGTCTTCTAATTTCATGGCTGCAGTCACCATCTGCAGTGATCTTGGAGCCCCAAAAAATAAAGTCTGACACTGTTTGCACTGTTTCCCCATCTATTTCCCATGAAGTGATGGGACCGGATGCCATGATCTTCGTTTTCTGAATGTTGAGCTTTAAGCCAACTTTTTCACTCTCCTTTCACTTTCATCAAGAAGCTTTTTAGCTCCTCTTCACTTTCTGCCATAAGGGTGGTGTCATCTGCATATCTGAGGTTATTGATATTTCTCCCAGTAATCTTGATTCCAGCTTGTGTTTCTTTCAGCCCAGCGGTTCTCATGGTGTACTCTACATATAAGTTAAATAAGCAGGGTGACAATATACAGCCTTGACGGACTCCTTTTCCTATTTGGAACCAGTCTGTTGTTCCATGTCCA
>SJYC01143546.1:0-17771 GCA_006408675.1 Madoqua kirkii
GCAATCTTGATTCCAGCTTGTGTTTCTTCCAGTCCAGCGTTTCTCATGATGTACTCTGCATATAAGTTAAATAAGCAGGGTGACAATATACAGCCTTGACGTACTCCTTTTCCTATTTGGAACCAGTCTGTTGTTCCATGTCCAGTTCTAACTGTTGCTTCCTGACCTGCATACAGATTTCTCAAGAGGCAGGTCAGGTGGTCTGGTATTCTCATCTCTTTCAGAATTTTCCACAGTTTCTTGTGATCCACACAGTCAAAGGCTTTGGCATAGTCAATAAAGCAGAAATAGATGTTTTTCTGGAACTCTCTTGCTTTTTCCATGATCCACATTGAACTCCCTAATAGAATCTCAGCTTTGATGACTATCAGGCAGCTAAAAAGCACCAACAGATATCTGCTGCTGCTGCTACTGCTGAGTCACTTCAGTTGTGTCTGACTCTGTGCAACCCCACAGATGGCAGCCCACAAGGCTCCTCTGTCTCTGGGATTCTCCAGGCAAGAACACTGAAGTGGGTTGCCATTTCCTTCTCCAATGCATAAAAGTGAAAAGTGAAAGTGAAGTCGCTCAGTCGTGCCCAACTCTTCGCGACCCCATGGACTGCAGCCTACCAGGCTCCTCCGTCCATGGGATTTTCGAGGCAAGAGTACTGGGGTGGATTGCCTTCTCCAACAGATTTCTAGACTTTCTCTATTGGAAGGAATTAGTACTCCTCCGTCAGAAGAAACTGAAGAGAAAATAAGGCTTTCTGTATTTCTAAAAATGGTACAAATGTCTATTTGGAACTCAAGCCATACCCTAGGGTTATTCTTTATATGTTCCCTTTCTTTTTTACTCCATACTCAATTAATTACAACCATACTAACTTTACAACCAAAACCATCTCCCAGGTGAATCTATTTTTCTACATCTCCCCTGAAAGCCACCTTCTGCAAGCAGTGGTCATCTCAGTGACACCAGGCGGAAGTCCCCCTGGACTCTCATGTCCCTGCAAGCATTTTCTCTTACAGAAGTCTCAGTACATTTCTAAAAATAAGATCATGAGACCATATAGTTTAAAGTCTTCCAAGAGCTTCCCAATCTTAAAATAACATCTAATTTCATCTTCTATCCTATGAATACTAGCCTCCTTATCTTGTTCCTTGGGCAGATCGGGTCTTAGTCTCTGATTCTTTCTCAACTGCTTTGTCCCAGATATTTCAGGGCTTGTTTCTGTCATCACTGAAACCTCATCATGAGTATCTTCTTGGACAGGACTTTCCTCACTACATATCCTAATATTTACCCCCTTGCCTACACAGTATCCTTCATCATATCAAGCTTGTTTAATTGATTTCATACTACTCATCAGTATTTGAGGCCATTTCTTCTGATTATTTGTTTTAAAATAATAGATAATACAGTGACCAGCTGTATGCCAAATGCTAGTATCGTAATTGCATAGAACAGGTGTTGAATACATATTTACAAATGAGTATGTATATAAATATATACCAAGCACTATGAAATAAAGATGAATTGACAACAACATAATGTGACCTCTTTTATAATTTACATTTTAAAGATTAAAGACCATTAGCATTTAACTAACAGGGATACCAAAAAATGAAAGGAATGGTGCCAGAAATCAGAACATACCTAGGTTTAAACTGAAGACCAGCTTGGCTTTTTTGAGTTCCAAAGTAATATAATCCCCTTGCTGTCCTTCCCCGTGTAAGATTACCCCTTCACTTTCAGAAGTTTTAAATTTCAAGGCAATGACATCTTTCAGTGTTTTCATCTTCTTGTTTCTGAATCTATATGGTAACACAACATGGCCATCGAAGTTGATAACATCAGCCCCTAAAAGGAGAAATAAATCACATTTTAGTTTTGTTATTGTATGTTGACCTTCAGTGTGAAGTATATCTTTTTCCAATGGGTGTCCACACTGAATAAATGACAAAAAAGGGTTTTTTTTTTTTCTTGAAAACTCATTAGTCCTGGGTTCTCCTTCTCTATTTTTGTTTTATTCTGTGTCTTAAAGTGGATTTTATGGAAAGGACTTGTACAGAATGATGATAGAAAACCTTTAACAATTTAAAACTCTTTCTTCAATTGTCATACTAAGAACATAAGTTCCATTGATGCTTCAAAATTTTGACTTAGAAATTTGGAGTTTACCTGAAATGTAAAAATGTTAATCCTTAGATATTATGAGACTTTAACATTTTCCTTCCTAAACGAGGCTAAGTGTTCATGATTTTAAATACAGATTTTTGCCAACAAATTTTCTTGTCTATTACATAATAATAAAGGATCTTAGAAGGCAGAGTTTGTGGTATAATAATTTTCTAATATTTTTTATATTATATCACATTTTCAGTAAACTTTATGGTAGTACCTAGAGTTTATAGTGAATTGAACTTTAACTTGCTTTATCCCTGCTCTTAGGGTGGCTGTTTCAAATTCCTTATTAGCCCCTTGCCCTTCCGATAGAGAAGTGTGTTGCCCATGTTCTTAACTACTCTGAAAAAAGACAGTCTCGCCCATATATGATTAGAAGAACACAAATCTAACCTATGCTGTGAGTAGTTGTAGTTTGATCTTAAGGAGTTTCACTGAAAACGTGAAATTATATAAACTTTTACTAAGTATGAACAACTTTTTCCCACCCTCAGAATCAGATAGTGGGCAACCGTATAGTAACTGTTTCTTATTCACACCAGAAATAGGAAATGAAAGGATTTATTTATTATGCACTGTTGCTTCGTGGGTTGCCAACACACAGAAGGGGTCAGTGATGAACTGCAATAATCTAGATCAAATTTTAAGTACAAATAGAATCTTAGTCACCCTAATCAGACCTTTTTCAATAAAAATACTTTTAGCTTTTAAAGTTGTAGGAAACCGAGTCACACTGGCTCTAGAAATGACGATGGTGTGTGTGTTCAGTTGTGTCCAGCTCTTTCTGACAACATGGACAATAGCCGGGCAGGCTCCTCTCGCCCTTTCCAGGCAAGAAGCTGGTGGAGCAGGTTGCCCTTTCCGCCTCCAGTGGATCTTCCCAACCCAGCGATCGAATCCGTGTCTCTTGGTCAAACCTAGTCACACTGGAAAACTAATCACATTCAATAGCTCTAATTAGCTCAGGATTATAAGCCAGGATGAAGCCTGCCTCTAGTTTGGGGTAAGAGTGTGCCAGAGAACCCAGAGAGAGAGAGAGAGAGAGACTGGAGAAAAACTAACAGCAAGTTGAAAACCTGATGTAAATATCTTATCGCACATCCTACTTCTCTTGCTAGCGCCAATCAGCCTGGGGGATATTCTGGATCCTGGTAACAGTAACAATAGCCAGCTACATCGTGGTGGTGAAGGTGCAGAGCTCCAGACGTTATACTCACTCTTTTTTATGTGCAGCATTTGCCAGCATAAGTTTTGCTCTTAACTAATGCCATTAAAGTAAATTGTCACAAATCCACTTATTTCAAATATTGCTTAAAAGTATCTCTAAGTCTTCCCTTCAAATCAATAGACTGAATATTTTAAAAACATGATCTATCTTGTTAGCACAAACATTTCTGATTTTAAGTGACAGTTCAGAGAATCATTGCATTCTAAAAAGTTCACATGGAAAAACATAACTTGGAACTTTGTTTTAATTCTCACAGTCAATTATTTACTATAAGACTTTATACAGGCATAAAAAGACTTTCTTAATCAACGGAGTTCTGTTCTGAGACTGTGAATCACAGAGGTTTATTTTACTATAGTGGAAAAAAAGCAGACATTAAATTTTGGCTTCTGCTAACACTGCAAAGCCAATTAGATTTTAGCTTAATCATCTATACTGTCACAGCTGAATTCCAATTGCACTATCTTTATCATCTGTGATGAGAGATAAAACAGAGAAAAAGTGGAATCTGATTATCAGATCCCAGGTTGAATTTATAATCCAGCAGTTGGCAGAAATTACTTTTTGTCTTGCAAAGTGCATAAACAAAAAGTCAGAAGGAGGGAGTAAATTCTGAATCCCAGAAAGTAATTCTGCAGTCAGTTTCATATCAGTGACAGTTGAATAACAGACACATCATCATTTTATATACCTCCAATATCTATTAATTGACAACAAACATTCCCCATTCATCTCTTAGGAAGTAAATGTTTCCAGAGCTTAGACAGAGGAAGGAATTCACCCCTCCTATATTTTCTCCTAACTCAAAATCTACATTCAGTTTGGACACAAAATAGTGATTTATACAAATGTTGATGCCTTTCTTCCTTAGTTTTATGCAAATGAAAAAAGTGACAGGAAGGATGAGCATGTTTTTTCCTTCAGACAGTCCTAGGATATTAACAAAAACATGAAGAAATGTTATTCATGAGGATCAAATCTCATCTTACAGGTGGTCATGGTCAGCTGAAAAACCTCTGAGCCAGGTCTCTTACTTTGCCACATCCAAGCTGTTCTTCCAGGAATGGGTTAAATGCTTGAACAAGGTTAGCCTGTGGATGTGAACTCAGAGTTGGCTTTGAAGCTACAAATTCCCAGAAGTAGTCTATGGTATATAATTTATACATAAACATACACCATACACTTTTAAGAGACTGAGATATTGTAAAAATCTATCAGAGTTTAGTTCTTTTTCCTACAACATACATTACAATTTCATTTGACATCTAATAATATGTTTTGCTTATTTGGGGACAAGCCACATTTTCCCCCCCTATTACCCTGATTGCTTTTCACTCCTTAGAATAAAGTTTTCTCTACAGTGATTAAATGTGTGGCTGAGCTGTTTAAGCAATCTTAACTACAATATGGCTAGTCAAAAAGTGAATGCAAAATCAGAGTGCGTCCATGATTTAGTTCCTAACAATAACTCAGAGAGGTTGGAATGTGTCCAATTCATCAAATCATCATAGTAGAGAAAGCTTTTTCTTTTTTTTTATTTCATTGTTACTTACCCTTCAGTTTCTCTGAGTTTGTACACCCTCAGATGAGATATTTTGGAAAAGTGTTTTTCATCTAAAGATTTTACAATTTTAAAAAGTGCCCTTGCTAATTTCTACTGCAAATGTGATCTATGTTTATTGTTAAAAAAGAAATTAAGCAATATTATTAAACAATAAGAAATTAAACAATACATTTCCACAGAATGTAGAAAGTGAATCTCCAAAACAAGAGATCAGCAGTGTTGGATAACAGGTTGGTGCATCTTTCTAGATTTTCTCTCTCACTCTCTCTCTAATGTATGAATGATCTATATATTATTCCATATACATGAGTGTGTGTGTGTATTTAAAGAGAGGGTGGGGAAGGGAAAGAGCAAGGAGAATGTAATTTCATTTAATTATGGTTCAAAATGTGTTTCTGGCAATGTATTTATAATGTGGAAACTGGAACGTTTTAGTAAATTAATATATTGTAATGATCTTCATGCAGCAAGGTACTTACAATAAAGTAAGAATGTATATAATTTGAAATATAATTTATTCTATTTATTTGAAAAAAAATTAAACTGTATTTGTATACAGCACCACAAAGTAAACAAATAAATACTTAGGAAATACTTCTGTTTTCCTGCTTTCTCTTAAATATTTCCTTATAGAAAACTTAGAATAATAGGAAGGTTTAAATAAGAAAAATAAAGGGACAATTCTATTTTCATGAAATAACCACTTACATTTCTGATTATTTTAATTTGTATATATGCAGTTTGGACAAGGAAATGGCAACCAACTCCAGTATTTTTGCCTGGAAAATCCCACGGACAGAGGAGCTTGGTGGGAGACAATTAGGTACACAGAAGGATCACAGTCCATATAGTTTTGTTACTGAACACTTTTTTTTTTAATCTCATTGTTTTCCTCCAAATCAGGATTTTAATTAGCTAAAAATATATGATCATTTGGATGTCTGATTTCTTCAGTGAGAATCTGCTTTACAGTTTCCTTTCTAATACACTTTTTATTTTAGAATAATTTTTGATTTAAAGAAAAGTTGCAAAGATACAATGGTGAGTTAGTTCCTACACGCTCTCCACCCAACTTCCTCTAACATTAACATTTTATATAACTGAGTAAATTTGTGAAGTCTAAGACATAACTTGGTTGTTGTGATTTAGTCACTAAGTCATATCTGACACTTTGGTGACCTCATGGACTGTAGCCTACCAGGCCCCTCTGTTCATGAGATTTCCCAGGCAAGAATACTGGAGTGGGTTGTCATTTCCTTCTCTAGGGGATCTTCCTGACCCAGGGATCAAACTCATATCTCCGGCATCCCAGGCAGATTCTTTATGACTCAGCCACTGGAGAAGCCTCAAGATACAAGTTAGGTATATCATTATTCACTGAAATATGCACTATATTTGGATTTCACCAGTTGTCACAAATTTGTTTGCTTGCTTTTCCTATTGCAAGAGCTAGTCCAGAATCTCACATTTCATTTTTGTTATCATCAAAAGTGTGTTTGACTCTTTGCAACCCCATGGACTGCAGCACACCAGGCTTTCCTGTCCTTCCTGTCTCCTGGAGTTTGCTCAAACTCATGTCCGTTGAGTTGGTGATGCCATCCAACCAACTCATCCCCTGTTGCCTCCTTCTCCTAATGCCTTCAATCTTTCCCAGCATCAGGGTCTTTTCCAATGAGTTGTCTCTTTGCACCAGGTGGCCAACATACTGGAGCTTCAGCTTCAGCATCAGTCCTTCCAGTTTTCATTTAATTATGGTTCAAAATGTGTTTCTGGCAATGTATTTATAATGTGGAAACTGGAACGTTTTAGTAAATTAATATATTGTAATGATCTTCATGCAGCAAGGTACTTACAATAAAGTAAGAATGTATATAATTTGAAATATAATTTATTCTATTTATTTGAAAAAAAATTAAACTGTATTTGTATACAGCACCACAAAGTAAACAAATAAATACTTAGGAAATACTTCTGTTTTCCTGCTTTCTCTTAAATATTTCCTTATAGAAAACTTAGAATAATAGGAAGGTTTAAATAAGAAAAATAAAGGGACAATTCTATTTTCATGAAATAACCACTTACATTTCTGATTATTTTAATTTGTATATATGCAGTTTGGACAAGGAAATGGCAACCAACTCCAGTATTTTTGCCTGGAAAATCCCACGGACAGAGGAGCTTGGTGGGAGACAATTAGGTACACAGAAGGATCACAGTCCATATAGTTTTGTTACTGAACACTTTTTTTTTTTAATCTCATTGTTTTCCTCCAAATCAGGATTTTAATTAGCTAAAAATATATGATCATTTGGATGTCTGATTTCTTCAGTGAGAATCTGCTTTACAGTTTCCTTTCTAATACACTTTTTATTTTAGAATAATTTTTGATTTAAAGAAAAGTTGCAAAGATACAATGGTGAGTTAGTTCCTACACGCTCTCCACCCAACTTCCTCTAACATTAACATTTTATATAACTGAGTAAATTTGTGAAGTCTAAGACATAACTTGGTTGTTGTGATTTAGTCACTAAGTCATATCTGACACTTTGGTGACCTCATGGACTGTAGCCTACCAGGCCCCTCTGTTCATGAGATTTCCCAGGCAAGAATACTGGAGTGGGTTGTCATTTCCTTCTCTAGGGGATCTTCCTGACCCAGGGATCAAACTCATATCTCCGGCATCCCAGGCAGATTCTTTATGACTCAGCCACTGGAGAAGCCTCAAGATACAAGTTAGGTATATCATTATTCACTGAAATATGCACTATATTTGGATTTCACCAGTTGTCACAAATTTGTTTGCTTGCTTTTCCTATTGCAAGAGCTAGTCCAGAATCTCACATTTCATTTTTGTTATCATCAAAAGTGTGTTTGACTCTTTGCAACCCCATGGACTGCAGCACACCAGGCTTTCCTGTCCTTCCTGTCTCCTGGAGTTTGCTCAAACTCATGTCCGTTGAGTTGGTGATGCCATCCAACCAACTCATCCCCTGTTGCCTCCTTCTCCTAATGCCTTCAATCTTTCCCAGCATCAGGGTCTTTTCCAATGAGTTGTCTCTTTGCACCAGGTGGCCAACATACTGGAGCTTCAGCTTCAGCATCAGTCCTTCCAGTGAATATTCAGGGTTGCTGTCCTTTAGGACAGGGTTGACTGGCTTGACCTCCTTGCTGTCCAAGGGACTCAAGAATCTTCTCAGCACCACAATTTGAGAACATCAATTCTTTGGTACGCATCCTTCTTTACAGTCCAGCTCTCACATTACTTAGTTTCCAGAAACTCCTCCAATCTGTGATGTTGCCTCAGTCATTCTTTGTCTTTCACAACTTTGACACTTTAGAAGAGTACTGGTCAGGTTCTATTTTTCAGAATCCTTCTCAGTCAGGTTTGGTCTGTAGTTTTCTTAGGACAAGATTGGTATTGTTTGGGGAAAGAAGCCCAGAGTTGGTGTGTCTTCATCACTCCCTATCTGGTGACGCACGATGGCAACGTGACTTTCCAGAAGTGATATTGATCAAGGTGATGTCTGCCCTGCTTCTTCACTGTAAAATGACTATTTTTCTCTTTCCATACTTCATTCTATGGAAGCGAATCACCAAGTCCAGCCTACATTTCAGGTGAGGAGAGTTAAGTTCCACCTCCTGGAGTGGGGAGTTTATCTACACATATTACTTAGGATTCTTCTGTAAGGAAGATTTCTTATATTTGTTCATTCATTCCAACATTTTCGCCACCTGATGTGAAGAGCCATCTCACTAGGAAAGACACTTATGCTGGGAAAAATTCAGGGCAAGAGGAGAAGAGGTTGATAGAGGATGAGTTGGTTGGATGGCATCACCGACTCAATGGACATGAGTTTAAGCAAACTCCAGGAGATAGTGAAGGACAGGGAAGCCTGGTATGCTGCAGTCCCTGGGGTCAGAAAAAGTCAGATATGACTTTTTAGTGATTGATAAAAATAATTCATTCATTCATACATGTATTTATATAATTATGGGACTGTGCATGTTTATTTCTTCTTTTACTTTAATTCAGTACTTGCTCAAATGGTCCCATATTTTTAGCCATTGGGAGCTCTTTGAGCTTGGCTCCTTTGTCTGTGTATCAGGATTAGCCCCTGAGGCCCTCTCCTGCCCTTCCCCCTCCTTCTCTTCTTACACCGCAGCCCCCTCCCTCCCCCGTCTCTTCCCCTCCCCAGCTCTTCCTCCTCCTCTGAGTCCTCCTCAGCCTCTTGCTTTCTCCTTTCTCTCCTTTCTGCCACTATATGATGCCCTAAGCTCATCCTTGGAGAAGGAAATGGCAATCCACTCCAATATTCTTGCCTGGAGAACCCCATGGTCGGAAGAGCTTGGTAGGCTACAGTCCATGGGGTCGCAGAGTCGGACACGACTGAGAGACCTCACTTTCATTTTCAAGCTCATCTTGCGTTTTATTCTGCCCCAGACCTACAATCAGCCATTTTCCCAAGGAACCGCCGTTTCTTTCACTGTCGCATGGCACTGAGAAGCTTGCAGGTATTTCTTTTTTCACTTTATACATGATACGATTTCTACAAATAAATATAGTTGTCATCATCTATATGATCTATTCTTCCACAAAACAAATAAATTATTCAATGGAAAAAAAACCTCATAAACCGTTACCTAGTTATCTGTTTCATAAAGATTTGCAATGATTTGGAAGCTTTTTTCATTTTAATCAAATGTTTCACATAAACAGCGATTTTTAAAGGCCATAATAATAATTGCTAATATGTATTTAAGTGATTACTGATTACTACTTAAATACATTGAAGTGTTTGTTAATATTTATTCATGTGGTAAGGCATAGGGCTTAATATTTTAAAGTAATTTTTGTTTCATTATCATAAAATTAATATGTACTCACTTAAAAATTTATGTCATATAAAATACAAAAATAAGTCAAATTAGTTACAATCACACCACATAGATAGCAAAATACTTTTTGTACATCTAAGTTATCTCTGGTTTTCTACAAATCCAAACATTTCCATAATAACATTCTTGCAGTGAGATTCCTGAGTACTGGAATAATTATTTCTTTACTTTCAATTTCCAAAATGCTTAATTAAAGCACTTTGGCTGCTTAAAGATATCAGTATAGATGCATGTTAATGAGTTACTATGAAATATAACATTATGTAATGTATATAAATAAATACTCAAGTCACATTCACGAGTTTGAAATACATCTCTGAAACTAAAGTTGAAAACACTACTAGGTGGGATTTGCTTAGTTTTGGCAGCTTTTACATAGATGCAAACTACATATTCTTTTTAAAATCAGTAGTCAATATTCTAGATATGCTGACCTTTCACCTTTCTTTGCAAAATACCACGCCATCATCTTCATCTCTCTATTCACTCACCACCCTTCTTCTTCATAGCATTTATTTCTACCTAACATATTATTTGGAAAATCTCAATTCTGGGAAAAGATCCTGATGCTGGGAAAGATTTCAGGGTAGGAGAATGGCAGTAACAGAGGATGAGATGGTTGGGCAGCATCACCAACTCAATGGTCATGAGTTTGAGCAAACTCTGGGAGACAGTGAAGGACAGGGAAGCCTGGCGTGCTGCAGTCCATGGGGTTGCAAAGAATCAGACATGACTTGGCAACTGAATAACAGCAAAAAAAAGCTCAGTACTTAGAACAGTGCCTTAGTCTGTATTCATTAAGTATTTGTTGAATGATTGCATATTGTCATTTATATTCAGTGCATTAAAGTGTAATAAACACTATTATTTTAAACTTTTTCATTAACAATTTGAATCATAAGAATGGAAGAAATTTCTGGAATTTAGAAAGATAGTAATGATGACCCTGTAAGTGAGACAACATAAGAGACAGAGAGGTAGAGAATGGACTTTTGGCCTCTGAGGGAGAGGGAGAGGGTGGGATGATCTGGGAGAATGGCAATGAAACATGTATACTATCATATAAGAAATGGAGCGCCAGTCTATGTTCAATACAGGATACAGGATGCTTGGGGCTGGTGTACGTGATGATCCGGGGAAGACGGTGTGCAGTGGGAGGTGGGAGAGGGCTTCAGCATTGGGAGATCGTGTACACCTGTGGCTGATTCATGTCAATGTATGGCAAAACCAAAACAGTATTGTAAAATAGAATAAAGTATTAACAACAACAACAACAAAAAGAATGGAAGAAATTTCAAGAATCACTCTGATTCACTTTGGTGCCACAGCTACTAATATAGCCAAGGTTTCAACTGTTACAGAAAAAAATGGTGATTTTATGCTACATTTTTTGTGGCAAAGGGAAAAAATTCATGCCATTATTTTTGACTTGGTGTTATCTAATTGATAGACATTAACTGGGATAGAACCTTGTCCATCTCATCACATATGCAGACTGTTTCTACTTGATTAATCTCCTTCCTCTAACCTGCTGCCCTTTTCATTCAATATATCTGTGGTTTAAATATAAATAGCTAATGGATTCCAAAAGGTCAATAACAGCTAATTTAGAGTAATAGGAGCAAGCAAGCCTTCTTCAAATCCTTTGGAAAATAATCTAGAGACAGACTTCAAAAAATTCACTTCTACTTGGGGAAAAATAAAACAAAATAAAAACCATAAAGGCTCTTTCAGGAAGGTCAGCATCTCACCTTTTGTACAATATTTCTCTTTAAAATGTGTTGCTTTGCCCTTAAGTGCTTGATAGCTTGTGACAGAGCAACAACAATCACATCAGAGGTGTCTGATACCATTTATCCATAATATTTGGACTCTGATATCCACATGGCCTTTCCACAGGCATGTCTAACCCTACTTGCTCAACACGTAATTCTTCCTCCAGGCCTTATATCAATTATACAGTCACTCAAGACAGAGCTTTGGGCCTTCCTTTAGCTCCTCTCTGTCTTGGGGACCTACATTCTGTTAGTTCCTAGTCTAATGAAATTTAGCTCATCTGTGTTTTTTCAACACATAGCTGACTTTTTACATGCACTGACACCAGGTTCCCACTGCCTCACACACAGTCCCTTGTATTAACCTCGTGAGTAGGCAACTCCCATCCTCCAATTTTATTACCCTTCACTCTATCCTCCATACAGAAGCCAAAACGATCTTCTGAAATAAACTCTTCTACTGGAAACCTCTTCACTGTGGCCTGCAAGACCCTCAGGGATAGAGCTGCGTTCCCGACTCTCTTCCATTTTAGCACCACCTTTCTCCTCGTAAACCTCCTGGATCCTTCGCTAATTTCACCTCATTTAATTTTCCTTTGCTTATGCTAAGTTCACTTCCTTCAGTGAATAGCTATTAAAAAATAAAAACTAAGTTTATGCTTATTATTAAGCATCTTCTAAGCTTCAGATAACGCTTACCTACTAGACAAATTCCCTTGCATCAACAGCCCTCATCTACAGAGGTTTCCCAGATGGCTGAGTGGTAAAGAACCTGCCTACCAATGCAGGAGATGGAATTCGATCTCTGAGTCAGGAAGATCCCCTAGAGTGGGAAATAGCAACCCACACCAGTATTCTCACCTGGAAAATCCCACAGACCAAGGAGCCTGGCGGGCTACGGTCCATGGGTCACAAAGAGTCAGACATGACTGAACACACACACATCACCCTTAGATATTTTATGATACCACTTCTCATATTGAAATTATCTCTTTATGGATCTGATTTCCTCTGTGCACTTTAAGCTTTTCTAAGGTACAGCCTCTGGATGGATTCTTCTACTTTGTATTTCTTAACACAATAAACACTTCTCTCTTTTTAATTTTTTTAAACTTATTTACTGTTTGGCTACACCACAGGGAATGTGAGATCTTAGTTCCCTGACCAGGGGTCAAATCCGTGACCCCTGCGGCGGAAGCACAGCATCTTGTCTAAACCACTGAACTGCCAGGGAAATCCCAATAAACACTTAAACTATTTAAACATCATTGATATTTGAGACAACACGCAAAAGCAGAATTCCTCTGTTCCCACCTTCCTTCAAAACCATACCTGGTGCAATGCAGTCTGTTCTCTGAGAGTACAGACTCATATATGATTTAATAACAGGCACTATGTCAATACCATAATTGTATATTTCTGATATAAATAAAGAGTTTAAAACATCAAATGCTTTCATTACACTCATTCTGGAGTTATTTTTAATAAGTCAACAATTAAAATATTTGACTATAGCATGAGTTTTAATACTATATACATATATATTTGCCTTTAAACTGAATGCATTTAAGAGAAATGGTCATTTACACACACAGAGGACACCAGAAAATCAGACTGATCCACTTCAGAACAGGGTCACAGTTCTGATACATCTAATAATACAGAGGTAATAAGCGATTTCTGAAAATTAGCATTAAACATTAGCATAAAATCTATTTGTAATAAATCCATATTGAAGCTATTCTTATTTATTCTTATAAATCGAAAAGTCAGACAAATTAGACCCGTCTTCTCTGTGATATCACTGTTTACTGAAAAGAACTCTACAGTTTTTTACCATACACAATCTATTTTTCTGCTAAGGAAAATACTATCTTGAGGATGGCATCACTGACTCGATGGACGTGAGTCTGAGTGAACTCCGGGAGTTGGTGAGGGACAGGGAGGCCTGGTGTGCTGCGATTCATGGGGTCGCAAAGAGTCGGACACAACTGAGTGACTGAAGTGAACTGACTGATAAGTACTAAATACATCTTCCATTAATGAAGAAAGGAACCAGACATCAAGAAATCCCCCAGAACGTTTCTTAATAAGAACTAGTCTGAACATTTATCTCAGATTTTTAAAAATCATTGCTCAGTTAAACTTATTTCTTCTAGTTTCAGGAAAATACTGTTGTCAGTGTTGGATCCGAATTTCATTCCTAAATTGGCTAAGGGATGGTAAGTTGATTTAGCAATGTGTTTTGAAGCACTGTTTTCCTGGTAATTTACACAATGCTTAGGAAAAGATAGACAGTCCACATAAATACAAGGGGGATGGTGAAAGAGGTGTCACATCCTGGAAATTTCTCAGAGCTACCAGGGCTAGCATCTGCTTTCCCCTCAGTATTAACCATGTCTTCCATTTGCTGGAGCTTCCCTGGTGGCCCACACAGTAAAGCGTCTGCCTACAATGCAGGAGACCAGGGTTCCATCCCTGGGTCAGGAAGCTCTCCTGGAGAAGGAAATGGCAACCCATTCCAGTACTCTTGCCTGGAAAATCCATAGACGGAGGAATCTGGTAGATTATAGTTCATGGGGTCGCAAAGAGTCGGACATGACTGAGTGGCTTCACTTATTCACTTGGCGTTTCTGTATGTTGATGTGTTGACATTCGGGGCCTTGCTGATGACTCCCAGAGTGAGCCAGTTCCTAAGGATGTTCTCCAAATACAGACCAACCAGTCAAGAGTCCACAGCCTAGCTATCTCCTCTCTCTGTCTCTCACCCTCCAGGCCACTATCCACCTGCCCTAATCACTCCAGGGTCAGGAACCAAACAACCAGGGACAGGGCCCCTGTCCCAGAGCCTCTGAAATTATTCAAACTAGCCAATCCTTAACCAGCTTACTTGGCCTCACCCATTCCTTCCTGTGGAAACCACAGTGAAGGTTTCTCCCATCCCCACCCCCCCACCTACCTCTCTGCCCTCCCCATCCCCCACAAGGGTAGACCTGCCCTCTCCTCCTCAGAATTTTAATAATAAAACTACTTTTTCAGTGACAATTGTTTCCTGATATGTTGGCCTTGCTGCTGCTGCTAAGCCACTTCAGTCATGTCCAACTCTGTGTGACCCCATAGATGGCAGCCCATCAGGCTCCACTGTCCCTGGGATTCTCCAGGCAAGAACACTGGAGTGGGTTGCCATTTCCTTCTCCAATGCATTGAGTCGGACATGACTGAGTGACTTCACTTATTCACTTGGCATTTCTGTATGTTGATGTGTTGACATTCGGGGCCTTGCTGATGACTCCCAGAGTGAGCCAGTTCCTAAGGATGTTCTCCAAATACAGACCAACCAGTCAAGAGTCCACAGCCTAGCTATCTCCTCTCTCTGTCTCTCACCCTCCAGGCCACTATCCACCTGCCCTAATCACTCCAGGGTCAGGAACCAAACAACCAGGGACAGGGCCCCTGTCCCAGAGCCTCTGAAATTATTCAAACTAGCCAATCCTTAACCAGCTTACTTGGCCTCACCCATTCCTTCCTGTGGAAACCACAGTGAAGGTTTCTCCCATCCCCACCCCCCCACCTACCTCTCTGCCCTCCCCATCCCCCACAAGGGTAGACCTGCCCTCTCCTCCTCAGAATTTTAATAATAAAACTACTTTTTCAGTGACAATTGTTTCCTGATATGTTGGCCTTGCTGCTGCTGCTAAGCCACTTCAGTCATGTCCAACTCTGTGTGACCCCATAGATGGCAGCCCATCAGGCTCCACTGTCCCTGGGATTCTCCAGGCAAGAACACTGGAGTGGGTTGCCATTTCCTTCTCCAATGCATGAAAGTGAAAAGTGAAACTGAAGTCACTCAGTCATGATGTTGGCCTTACTATACCTTAAATTTCCTATCAATATACCATATTTCAAGATAGCCCTGTTGGCCTTGAAATAAAAGAAAGTGAAACTCACTGAGTCTTGTCTGACTCTGTGACCTCAAGGACTTACACAGTTGGAGGAATTCTCCAGGCCAGAATACTGGAGTGGGTAGCCTTTCCCTTCTCCAGGGGATCTTCTCAACCCACAGATCGAACCCACGTCTCTTGCATTGCAGGTGGATTCTTGACCAGCTGAGCTCAAGGGAAGTTTAAGAATACTAGAGTGGGTAGCCTATCCCTTCTTCAGTGGATCTTCCCAACCCAGGAATGAAACTGGGATCTCCTGCCATTACAGGCCAATTCTCTACCAACTGAGCTACCAGCTTTCCTATATCTCAAATAATCTGTATTCCAAAATATTTTCTATAGAAAATATTTTTACTATAATTAAGAAAAGAAATAGAAAAAATTTGGCCAAATCAAAAGAGAAAAAAAAAATCTTAAGATTATTGGTAAGAGTTATCCCATAGATCTGAAAAAAAAGAGAATTTGAGAAATCACTAGGAAATGTCTGATATCAACTAGCATTCACTGAAATATCCTCTACACCCATGTTATTGTACCAGAAAGTGAGACTATTGAGGAACAGAGGTGAGTTTTATTAAAGAACTAATAGATGAGCTCTTTTATTAAAAGAAAATTAAGATTAAGAAAAATCCAGACAGATAGAGGAAGGGCATATGCAGTTTCCTTAAAGAACTCAGTAGTTCTGCCTGAGTTTGATATATAAGGTTCATGAGTCCCGTAAAGGTTCAAATTGGAAGATGACGAGTCTACTGCTTTATATGGAAGATACAGGTCTAAATGTTCAGTGATGGTGTCCTAAGGGGAAGGTGTAGGACCAGCATCTTGGAAAGGTAACCCCTATGTTGATGTGGCAGAATTGGCGGGTTAGAAGATGGTGCAGAAGCAGAGAGAGCAAAGACCTCCTTGAGAGCAGCTAACCACCCAATCATGTTGATAAAGGCTAGACACAGCCAGACAGCGAAGATAACTATGTCACTGAAGAATGCAAAGCTTTCCAATGATGCATGGTTGACACTCAGAATTTCAAAGAACTTAAGGCTTCTCTAGTGATTGAAGGATTTCAGATGAATATTTACAACCATGTTTTCTCGAAAGATATGACAAACTCAACATCATAAAATCATTAGGGATTTGAAAGGAGTTGAGACTTCCCTGAAAACAAACCCAAATTTCAAACATTATTATTTGAAATATGCTATACATATGGATTCATTTATTTTCACCACCTTAATTTTTAGATGGAATCTTTAGATGCCATCTTTAGCTATCACACATTTTAATGCTTTATCTTATTCAATTCCATATCTTAAAAATTCACATGAATCTAAAAATGTCAACTAAATATTTTTCCAAACAGTAAACGCTTTCCCAACAACTGCAGTTTCCTGGACAAGCAGCAATCTGTACTAGGTGGCTAGTAAAGATGTCATTTTTATTTATTTTACTTTCTGTACTTTCCTGAAAGCCCAATGAATTGGTACAAATGATTGGTACCTACTGGCAAGAGATCGGGACATATGTTTAGAATATTTTGAGTTTATGCATAGGATGTAGTACATCACAGCTTCATTTTATTTTTGGTTTGATTTCACATACCTTTGGGTGAATCTTTTATCTCAGCCATAAAATAGGATTAATAAAACTCAGAATGTACACACGTTGTGACATAATGTGTTCTTTCCTCTTCGTTAGAGCAGTTGGGTCCTGTCTGATGAGACACTAAATGGTACTCTGCGGCCCCACCATCAACACACCTCAGTGAGTCGGGCATTGGAGGGGATCTGATTCACTGTAAATATGGGTGCCGTCCATTACTCCATGCCGTGACACCCATGTGTCCACTGAGGCCCCTGTGAGCAGGCTGAATTCATTCATTTCCATAAATGAGCAATGCTCCCACCACTTGTGCAGAGAACCAGTCTTGAGAAGGCTAAAATAATTGAAGCGCCTAAAACTAGAATTTCACTGGTCAGAGGGGATGGCAGTTCATATACATCAGGGCTGTTAGCTTGTAAAACTCATGTAGCTCCACTGATTTGTGTACGATTTTCTGACTTTTGAGAGAGATACAGGTAACAGAGACAATGTTCTCCTTGATTAAAAGATGAACAGGGAAAAGATGCTAAGTTAACATCAAAGACACTTGGCCCTGCTAGCGGGAAACAGCAGGGAGTATTTGGGATATATTCAGGGTACGGGGG
>SJYC01143548.1:0-29511 GCA_006408675.1 Madoqua kirkii
GGAGAAATATCAATAACCTAAGATATGCAGATGAAACCACCCTTATGGCAGAAAGTGAAGAGGAACTAAAAAGCCTCTTGATCAAAGCGAAAGAGGAGAGTGTAAAAGTTGGCTTAAAGCTCAACATTCAGGAAAGAAAGATCATGGCGTCTGGACCCATCACTTCGTGGGTAATGGATGGGGAAACAGTGGAAACAGTGTCAGACTCTTTTGTGGGGGGGCTCCAAAATCACTTTAGATGGTGACTGCAGCCATAAAATTAGAAGACGCTTACTCCTTGGAAGAAAAGTTATGACCAACCTAGATAGTATATTCAAAAGCAGAGACATTACTTTGCCAACTAAGGTCCATCTAGTCAAGGCTATGGTTTTTCCTGTGGTCATGTATGAATGTGAAAGTTGGACTGTGAGGAAGGCTGAGCGCTGAAGAATTGATGGTTTTGAACTGTGGTATTGGAGAAGACTCTTGAGAGTCCCTTGGACTGCAAGGAGATCCAACCAGTCCATTCTGAAGGAGATCAACCCAGGGATTTCTTTGGAAGGAATGATGCTGAAGCTGAAACTCCAGTACTTTGGCCACCTCATGGGAAGAGTTGACTCACTGGAAAAGACTCTGATGCTGGGAAGGATTGGGGCAGGAGGGGAAGGGGACAACAGAGGATGAGTTGGCTAGATGGCATCACTGACTTGATGGACATGAATCTGAGTGAACTCTGGGAGTTGGTGATGGACAGGGAGGGCTGGTGTGCTGCGATTCATGGGGTCGCAAAGAGTTGGACACGGCTGAGCGACTGAACTGTGAACTAATGAATACTGCTGACCGTGACAATATGCCCCTTCATCTTTTAAATTTGGCTGACTTTTCTCATTTCACACTGCCTATCCTTTACTAATCAGAGAATTTAGTTAATTTTCAGATAAATCCACTCAAACCCATCTTAGTTTTCCTTTTATGCTTAGTCTTTGCCCCATTAGAAATATTTGAGAGGCTTCCCTGGTGGTCCACTGGTTAAGACTCCGTGTTTCCAGTACATGGAACTCAGGTTCAGTCCCTGATAGGGAACTAAGCTCCAACATTCAATGCAGTGCAGCCAAAAAAAAAAAAGAGAAAGAGCAAAATATTTGAAATGAATATTAAAGAAGGTAAAATATAAGACTGTAAGACATGGGAAAGTTGAGACTAGTCTTATTAGACAGCTTCCTCAGTTAAATACCCAGTCAAATCCTACATTAAAATGCGCTTCCAGCTGCTCTCGTCTGAATATGTGTTTCTCTAAATTCATACAGCATCCAACTAGTCCATTCTAAAGGAAATCAGTACTGGGTGTTCTTTGGAAGGAATGATGCTAAAGCTGAAACTCCAGTACTTTGGCCACCTCGTGCGAAGAGTTGACTCATTGGAAAAGACTCTGGTGCTGGGAGGGATTGGGGGCAGGAGATCAAGGTGACGACAGAGGATGAGATGGCTGGATGGCATCACCGACTCGATGGATGTGAGTTTGAGTGAACTCCGGGAGATGGTGATGGACAAGGAGGCCTGGCTTGCTGCGATTCATGGGGTCGCAAAGAGTCAGACACTACTGAGCACCTGAACTGAACTGAATGTATATGTTTCCATACTTCTCTCTCCATTCATGCCACCCTCTCCTCCAGACTGAATTAATGAATGAACTTTAGTAGTTTTCTGGTGGTTTCCTTAGGATTTTCCGCGTATAGTTATGTCATCTGCAAAATAGTAACAATTTCTTTCTTCTTTTCTAATTTGGTTCCTTGTATTTCTTTTTCTTGTCTGATTGCTTGGAGGGCTCCAAAATCACTGCAGATGGTGACTGCAGCCATGAAATTAAAAGACGCTTACTCCTTGGAAGAAAAGTTATGACCAACCTAGATAGTATATTCAAAAGCAGAGACATTACTTTGCCAACTAAGGTCCGTCTAGTCAAGGCTATGGTTTTTCCAGTGGTCGTGTATGGATGTGAGAGTTGGACTGTGAAGAAGGCTGAGTGCTGAAGAACTGATGCTTTTGAACTGTGGTGTTGGAGAAGACTCTTGAGAGTCCCTTGGACTGCAAGGAGATCCAGCTAGTCCATTCTGAAGGAGATCAGCCCTGGGATTTCTTTGGAAGGACTGATGGTAAAGCTGAAACTTCAGTACTTTGGCCACCTCATTCCAAGAGTTGCCTCATTGGAAAAGACTTTGATGCTGGGAGGGATTGGGAGCAGGAGGAGAAGGGGAAGACCAAGGATGAGATGGCTGGATGGCATCATGGACTCGATGGACTTGAGTCTGAGTGAACTCTGGGAGTTGGTGATGAACAGGGAGGCCTGGCGTGCTGTGATTCATGGGGTCGCAAAGAGTCAGACACGACTGAGCAACTGAACTGAACTGAACTGATGCTTCCTTAATTTTGATAAAAAACAAGCTTGATTTTATATTTATAAGTAAGTTACTGCATTAATGAGTAGCAAAAAATTAAGTCATTAATTATTCATTAATGTAAATGTGAAGTATTAAATGGCATGGCTATAGTTTGTCAAGCTCACAACCATATAATCACAAAAGAAATTCAATAACCTTTACTTTTAATCATAAAATGAAGTTGGCTCTTGAGGCTGAGAATAGTATTTACATAATTTTAAATGTAGCATCTATAGAGGAATAAGTGTCTAGTAGTAGTGGGAGTTGATATTACTGTTTACTTCTCCAAATCACTCGTGAGAAAATACAGTGTTCTCCATATTTCACACATTAGTGTGTCACCGGTATTGTTCTTCTGGAAACAGGGACTTAGATTAGGGACTGTCGCAGAGACTCTGGGTTGCCCAGTCAACATTTGTTTTCTCTTTTGTTGTTGGCTGAAGAGTGGTGCCCAAATCTTCCCCATATAATTCAAGGGAAGGAGATGCTTGTCTCAGCAACAGAGCCAGTCATGAATGGACAAGCAAGCACGGGGATCCTATTCCCTCTGACACTACGTGCTTTAAGGGCACATGAACTGTTTATGGCCACAGTGGATGAGGGCAAGGTACTGAGAGCTCCTTATGGCTAAGGTTTCTTGATTCCTAAGGAGATGGCAGAACAGTCTGTCTCTGAAAACTGCAGAGTATGAGTGCGAGAAGTGAAAGAGTGTGGCCATCTTGACATGAGAATGGGAACCAGACACATATATATAGTGAAAAAAGTGAAAGTATTAGTCATTCAGCCGTGCCTGACTCTTTGTGACTCCATGGATTGTAGCCCACCAGGCTCCTTCATCCATGGAATTCTCCAAGCAAGAATACTGGAGTGGGTAGCCATTCCTTTCTCCAGGGGACCTTCCAGACCCAAGGATTGAACCTGAGTCTCCCTCAATACAGGCAGACTCTTGGCATCCGGGCCACCAGGGAAGCTCCAAAGATGTAAGAGAGTTTATAAATCATCAAGCTAAAAAATCAACTAACTCTGATTTGTGCTCTGTCACTGAACTTCTCAACATGCATGTCCTACTACCTGATGGATGATGACTCAGCTCTCTACTGCCCATGCCATGGGCCCTAGAATTAGCGTCTGGGTTCATGGTGAGCTCTACTTAGCTGTTTCATTTTAAGGAGGTAATTCAACTTCCCTGTAGTTTCAGTTTTCTCATCTAAATGTGAATCAGAATAGTATCTATCTCAACACAGTTCAGAGAAGGCAATGGCACCCCTCTCCAGTGCTCTTGCCTGGAAAATCCCATGGATAGAGGAGCCTGGTAGGCTGCAGTCCATGGGGTCACTAAGAGTCAGGCATGACTGAGCACTTCACTTTCGCGCATTGGAGAAGGAAATGGCAACCCACTCCAGTGTTCTTGCCTGGAGAATCCCAGAGACAGTGGGCCCCTGTCTATGGGGTTGCACAGAGTCAGACATGACTGAAGCAACTTAGCAGCAGCAACATCAGTTCAGTTCAGTCGCTCAGTCATGCCTGACTCTTTGAGACCTCATGAATCGCAGCATGCCAGGCCTCCCTGTCCATCACCAACTCCCAGAGTTCACCAGATTCACGTCCATCGAGTCTGTGATGCCATCCAGCCATCTCACCCGAGGTCGTCCCCTTCTCCTCCTGCCCCCAATCCCTCCCAACATCAAAGTCTTTTCCAATGAGTCAACTCTTTGCATGAGGTGGCCAGAGTACTGGAGTTTCAGCTTTAGCATCATTCCCTCCAAAGAAATCCCAGGGCTGATCTCCTTCAGAATGGACTAGTTGGACCTCCTTGCAGTTCAAGGGACTCTCAAGAGTCTTCCCCAACACCACAGTTCAAAAGCATCAATTCTTTGGTGCTCAGCCTTCTTCAGAGTTCAACTCTCACATCCATACATGACTACTGTAAAAACCATAGCCTTGACTAGACAGACCTTAGTCGGCAAAGTAATGTCTCTGTTTTTGAATATGCTATCTAGGTTGGTCATGTGATAATTAAATGAATCAAAACATATGATGTCTTTAGAACAATGCTGAGAAAACACTATGCATCACATATCCTGGTTATGTGTATTAAGAGGATGGTAAGAATAAATTATGATTTAGCATCAAGCAAAATGAGACAAGGAAAAAGAAGACATGTTCTAAATTAGACTAGAAAATGGAGTCCTTTCTTAATGAAAGAAAAATGAGGGAGCAGAGAATAAGGCTGTTTTCATTAAAGCATTGTGGGCAAGGGACCTATAGTTCCTGCCTGGATTGTAGCCAAAATACAACCTGAAGACATCAAGTAAGATCTGTTAAGAAGTAAAGAACACCAAGGTGATAGAGATTTTTTAAAAAATCTGTGCTTTGAACAGCATCAGAATTCCCTGTCTCATCAGTAACAGCTTATCAAGCATGAGATGGGAGAAAAACAATCATCAGGACTCCAGATGGAAATGTTTAATGCATATGCCGTTTACAGGATGAATATAAATTGCAAACATGGTGGTTGGGGTTTAATCCGCTGAATAAAAAATATTGGATCTGTTCTACTTTAATTAATGAGTAACTGAATATTTGACAGGGCAACACACTTAACCCTTTTCTATAAAGTCAACTGCCAATGGTTTCACAGATCATGTTAGCAATGGCAGAGTTATTCTCCAGACCAGTGTCATTCTCTCAGAGTATGTTTTGCAGCAGAGGTGGAATCTTAGCTGCATTGCAATTTATTAACTGCACTGATAATACAGTAAGTCTTGATTGACCTCACTATGCAGACTACACTAGAGAAGAACACAAGTTTTGTTTAAAATGCTCAGCACGCCTTGAATAAAGGAAGAAAGGTAAGCCAGATGTCACAATGAGGAGAGTAAGGGACTTACTATTCCCTGTCAGTGGGTAACAAGAAAGCTGAGGATGATAGAGGATGATATGGGGAGTGAATAAAATGGTATGTTTCTGTCTGTCCCCGTTTCTCTGTCGGTTGCTGTTCAGTCCTCAGTCGTGTCCAACTCTTCGCAACCCCATGGACTGCAGCACAGCAGCCTTCCCTGTCCTTCACCATTTCCCAGAGCTTGTTCAAACTCACACCCATTGAGCTGGTGATGCTATCCAACTATCCTGTCCTCTGTCATCCCCTTCTCCTCCTGCCTTCAATCCTTCCAAGCATCAAGGTCTTTTCAGATGAGTCAGCTCTTCACATCAGGTGGCCAAAGTGTTGGAGTTTCAGCTTCTGCATCAGTCCTTCCAATGACTTTTCAGGGTCGATTTCCTGTAGGGTTGACTGGCTGGATCTCTTTGCTGTCCAAGGGGCCCTTAAGGGTCTTCTCCAACACCACAGTTCAAAAGCATCAATTCTTCTGCGCTTGGCCTTCTTCATGGTCAAAGTCTCCCATCCAAAGCCTGTCTAAATTATAGTCACATTCTAATTGTATTTTACATTTACATAGTATAGTACTTGGTTTATGTTCCAGAATATTTTATAAATATTAATTTCTCTCATCTTCATAATAACCCAGCAATATAGGAACTATTAATCATTATTCTGATTTTACAGGGGAGAGAACTAAGTGACAGAGAAGGTAAGTAACTTGCCAAGGCAGCTACACAGTGGCAGGCCTGGCCTTTGAAACTTGTATGCTTCCAAGGATTTTTCCACTCAGCCACAACAGAGGTGTCTATCTCTATATCCAAATCGCAAACTACAGATGGAGGTGAGTTTGATATGTCTCCACCGACAGTAATGGCAAAAAAAGATTAGAGGGAGAGTCTGAAAATGTTTTGCTATTAGACTAAGTTTCAGAGAACATGGGTATTTTGCTTCAACCTAAGAGAATGAAATTGCCCACCACCACTGTTGCTATGAGTCTTTCCCTTTCTGAAGTTAGGGGAAAATAATCCTAAGCCCATCTTTCTCTTTTCACTAAATAAAATGTGCCAATAGGAAAAACATAATGCATGTATTGTTAATAACAAGTGCATTCCCTTTCTTCAAATACCACAGGGAAAGGAATTAAGCCGCCTCTTATAAGGCAGCTAATGATACAAATGCAAGATTATTTTTATAAGGAAACAAAGAATAAAAGTTAACCTTTTAAAACAAGTAGGTTGCTTCATTAAAAAACAAAAATGATTACAATATGAACTATATAAACAATAGGACTGAATTAGAAAACCAGGAAAAATTTTAGTAAATACTATTTTCTCAAATTGAAAGTAGTTTTATTGTAAGAAGCTGAATGAAAAAAAAAAAGTTTTCTAAGTAACAAAATTTCTAAGGCCAGAAGTACAGTTGGAAGAAAGAGGTACAGCTGTGCTTTAAAGAAAGTCAAGAAACTAATAAGATGGTGCTTATTCACCAGCTGATGGATTCTTGCTACACATTTGCAGTATTTGCCATTAGAAAAGAAGTATTATTTAAGAAACTATAATAGTTAATGTGACCTTGACAGTGATGTTTTTCTTGTGTTTTCTTAAATTACAGTCCTTGCAGGTTTTTTTGGAGCAAAGCCAGAACTTCTCTTGAAGTAGAAAATATAAACAGGCTAAGTATTGTGCATTATCCATTGACATCCACGTAATATGAATGAAACATGCATTGATAGGGAGAAGGAACAACATCCAGAAGTCTCTAATCGATTTAAAAAATTTTAAATTATGAAAAACCACAAACTGACTTGTAGCCTCGAGTCTTCTGTTGCTGCTCTGAGACTTGCTCCCCACACCGCAGCCAGGGCTGCGTACAGATACAGACCTGCCCGTAACCATCACTCCCGATACGCACACACTTTTGTCTGAGATAATTCAGTGCCATCCCTTTGGGTTGTAATAAACCAAAAAAATCAATAACTTGGCCTATCCGGTCAGGTGTCAGGTTCCCCCAACTCTCCAGCCTCATTTCATATCAAGGCACCCTTTAATTTCTGTGCTGCGGCAACACCAGTCTTCTCTTTCTGCCTGTGGGATTTTGAATTTGCTCTTTCATCTACCTGGAACATCACCCTTGCTCCAAACGTCAGGCACCTCCAAAGCTCAACCCAGCCACCACTTCCTAATGGACGTGTTCCCTTTGCTTCCCAGTGAAGTCACGTCTCCATCAGCATATTACCCTCAGAGCCCTACTGCTTTTTGAGAAAAGCACAGCTGTAATGCTACCGCCATTGTGTATTTCTTCCATGTCAGTCTTCCCCGTGAAGGAAGAGACTGGTTTTCCTCCCTACTACAATTCAATAGGCATATCTCCATCCCTAGCACATGGTTAGTTAAGCACTTTTTATTAAAACGTCTCCATCAGCATATTACCCTCAGAGCCCTACTGCTTTTTGAGAAAAGCACAGCTGTAATGCTACCGCCATTGTATATTTCTTCCATGTCAGTCTTCCCCGTGAAGGAAGAGACTGGTTTTCCTCCCTACTACAATTCAATAGGCATATCTCCATCCCTAGCACATGGTTAGTTCAAGCACTTTTTATTAAATACATGAATACTACTATGACCAAACGAAAGTTATTGATACAAATAGCTCAACCCCTAAGAATGACCCGAAACACAATATTTTAATCCTCTGCTTATTATTGCTTGTTCCAACTGACAAGCTCATTTATTCTATCTCAGTCTAACCACCTATGCCCCCTTAAAAAAAAAAATGTCCCATTCTTACTCATTTTTCAGATCTCAGCTTAAGTGTTACTTTCCTATATATGGACAGCAGATATTTGTTAAATGAATGATGGCCTTATTAAGTGTTTATTGATTGCTGTAATTAGGTGCCAGGCAGCATACTAGGGCCTAGAGTAACACAAATTGATATGAAATATATTCCGCCATCCGGAGCTAATTACATGTTGGGGGGTTGCACTCCTGCGGGGAGGTAATTAAAGCACAATATGAATGGCACAACGGAGGGATGCGCCCCCTGCTGGTTGAATGATGCACAGCGGAGCCCAGCTGTTTTCCCCACCGAGCTTGGTTGCCGGTCAGTTCAGTTGTGTTGGACTCTTGCTGACCCCACGGACTGCGGCACGCCAGGCTTCCCCGTCCATCACCAACTCCTGGAGCTTGCTCAAACGCATCTCCATGCAGGAAGATATTCATCTATTTTTTCAGGATAATATGCTTTGTACCTGTTAGAATGAATTTGCTAGAAAGGTGAAAATCAACCATTTCAACATATTGCTCGAAAATATCTTTCATGGAAAAAACATAACTAAACACATTGATGGGCCATTTGCAGAGCATCAGTAAGAAGACTAGACCGGGGTTCCCTAGCGGCTCAGTGGTAAAGAGTCCGCCTGCCAGTGCAGGAGATATGGGTTCCAGCGAGCCCTGCGCCGGGAAGATCCCCCATGCCTTGGAGCAACTGAACCACAACTACCGAGCCTGCGCTCTGGAGCCCAGGAACCACAACTACTGGGTTCATGTGCTCTAGAGTCCACGTGATGCAACACGAGGAGCTGTCAAAGGAGAGGCCTGCACGCCACACCTCGAGAGCAGCCCGCACTCACCACAACCAGAGGATAGCCTGTGCAGCGACAAAAACCCAGTGAGGCCAAAAATAAGGAGATAAGATTATCATTATTATGTTTTTAAAGACGAGGTTGAATTGCTTTACATGCATGTCGGGAGATGCAGCGAGACTCTGGAAGAAGAGGGGGTTGAACCACACACCGTACGTAGCCTGGGCATGACGGAATACAGACACACTCACAAACAGGAATTCTTTTGAAAACAGAGGTATCCTTACTTACTTTTATATTCTGACATGTCTGACATATTCTTACTTTTATGTTCTGACATAAGTCTTTCCTAAATAAGAATTCTTCTCTCACAATTCCTTGTACCTGTCAGCCCCCCAATTTAAGTGCATTCAAGGGACATTGGTACAGGCTGCCTAAAGTGGCCTGACCTGTATTCCCAGCTCTAGGGAGAGAATGGAAGCAGAGAGCTGATTCACCCTTCTCTGCCTTGCATTCTCAAACTGCACCCTCTGGGCAAGACTCTACGACTCCCACTTTCATGGCAAGTGTAAAGCCCTTTAAATTCCTTGAAGGTTCGCCTTAGCGGAGAAGCAGAGGTAAGCTCTGTAGAAATGAAAGGCTAACCATCCGAGCATTTGGATGATCTCTGTATAAGACCAGCTGGTCCAGCAGTTCCTCAAGCTCTTGAGGGTGCAGTGTGTGTCTAGACTCCCAGCTGGGAATCTCAGAATTCGCCACATAGTGAGCTACTGACAGGTGTGGTTAATATTACCGTAGCTCAGGGCCTTGGAACTTACGATCGACTATGGTGCCAAAACTACCCACCTGCCAACGTGGGAGACTCAGTTGATGCAGGTTTGATCTCTGGGTCAGGAAGATCCCCTGGAGGAGGGCATGACAACCCACTCCGGCATTCTTGCCTGGAGAATCCCATGGACAGAGGAGCCTGGCGGGCTACAGTCTTTGGGAGTCTCAAAGAGTCAGACATGACTGAGCGACTCAGCATGCAGGCTCGCATGGGAAAAGCAGAACCGAGCGGCCGGATCGCCTGGCCCTGGAGATGTCACTTCCCCGATGGCAGCGTGCTTTTTATGCTTCTGCATTTATGCCTCTTTCCATTTTAAGGGAGTGTTTCAGATAAATCTAGGCCTCCTCCAAAGACTGTAATTCCCATGGGAAAAGAGACTGTCATATACTTAATTTCCATCTCTGGCTGCAAACAGGGACAACATATTTTACTTGAAGCAAGAAATAAATAAATAAAAGTGTAATATACAAAGAGCATGGTACTGAACCAGTCTTTTTCATTTCAGGTTAGATGGAAGTTTTTCAGGTAATCTGTTGATTGAGTTCACATTAATAAAACAAATGCTGAAAATGCAGACACATCACAGCTGTTATTGAAAACAAAATTGTCTAGATTTCTACGGACGTCCAGCTGTGGCAGTAGATTATTCCTCTAGAGCTGTTCTAACACTGCAGCCACTGTCTGCATGTGGTTACGGGAGCTTAGATTTAAGTTAGGTACAATGAAATAAAATTGAAAACTCAGTTTTCAGGCATCCTCATAACATTTAAGTTCTCCATAGCTACATATGGCTGGTGGCTCTTGTGTTACGTGGTGCAAATATAGACTATTTCCTCCATCACAGAAAGTTTTACTGGAGAGCCTTGCTTTAAATATCATAGAGAACAGAGAATGAGAGTAAGCAAACAACTTTTATTTTTACCACTACAGAGTTCTGGGCTACTGGATCAATAAATATCAACATGGATGCAACATCTTTTGCGATCATCGCCGCCCATACTGCATTGACTATAATTACATTATTTTTGTGATCTCTTTCCCAGTGAGGAAGTCCTGCTGCTTGTTCCCATTGAAGAGAATTCACTGGGGGACAAAGAGAAAACCAAATAGAGAAGCTGTGGATGACAGAATTCTGCCAGGGCCCCAAAATTCACTGTGTCAGCTGTGAATGATTATAATTCTCTCTCTTGAGTGTAAGCAGGATCTGTGAATGTGATTGTGGCATGCTTCCGGTTACCTCTGGTTGCATGATATTATACAACAAAGAGAGGGGATTCCAGAAAGGGAGCAAGGTTCTGTGTCAGTGAGGGAGTCACTGGAGGAAACACACCAGCAAGATATACAGGAATCAAGAGACTCAGTTCAAGGAACTGTCTTAGGTGATAAGGCTTCTGGCTAAGAAAGTGTAACATCCGTAGGACAAGCCATCAGGAAGGATAGAAGGGTATACGTCCTGAAGCCCTGTCCACAAGCAGAATCCCTCTTTTCCCCCAGAAACACCTTGGTTCTGCTCTAAGGTCTTGCAACTGATTAGGTCAAGACTGTTCAGATTACTCCAGACAATCTCCTTCCCTTACACTGAGTTTAATAGGGAGGTTAATCACAATCACATCTATAAAAAAAAAAAAAAATCTCAGCAACATCAATATTAGTGCTTGATGGAACAATAGGAGAATACAGCTGAATCAAGTGAAAAACTGGCCACCAAGATCCCCAGTTGATCAATTTTGTGTTATTCAAGAGGGGGCCCTCCTGAGTGAGCCTGATCTGAACAGGTGAGGCCTTTTCGGTTAGAAGGGAGTCTGGAGATGAGAGGTGAGGCCAAAGGGTCTCTCTTCCGCTGTCCCTGAAGAAGCAGGACACCAAAAGTTCTATAGCTGCAATGAAATGACTTCTCCCAACAGTGGTTGAGCTTGGAAGAGAGCCCTCAGCTGAGACCACAGTCTTGGCTGACTCCTTTACTGTAGTGCTGTGAGATCCCAAGCAGAGAATCCAGTTTAGCTATACCCAGATACTTGATCTGTTGAAAGGCGACACAGTGAATGTGTAGAGCTTTAAGCTGCTACATTTGTGTTCACTTTCTAAGCAACTAGGAAATGAAAAGGGAAAAGAAATATAAAATATATCCAGAGAACTAGGTAAGCTTGGCACTGAGCTGTAAAGACTTCAAAATTTATCTAAAATATATGCTGATTAGCTTGTGGTGATTGTTTCACAATGTATACGTATTTATATCACAACATCACGTTGTACACCTTAAATTTGTATATAATGTTTATTTGTTGATTAAACCAAAAAGCTGAAAAAATAAATGTTTCTTACTTTAGGCTGCTACATAAAAGGTAATATAATAAAATAATGCTTATTTCAATCATTCCTTTTTTACCAATGAGAAATCTTTTTTTCCCCCCATCTTTAAGGATGAAGAACCTGAATTTCAAAGACTAAGTAATTTTCCCATGGTGATACATTTCCTATTGTACTTAAGACTTGTATTCAAAAGAGAGTTTGGAATATCTATTTTATGTGGACACATGGATTGTGTAGGGCAAACTGGTTTTTTGATTGTCCCTCTTTCATTATAAATATTGTGGCACAGTAATAAAAAGATAATTCTGATAAAATACTTTTCTTTCTAATAGTAATATATACTTCTTGGCTTCCAGTGGATTTGGTCTAACGTGGTCTTCTAAATAAGAAAGAAGTACTCACCCTGGTTGATATTGGGATGACTGAAACTACTTAATTATTTATACCAATATTTTTCATCAAGACTATTCTTCTACTATTAGGTTTGCATTCTACTTAATTTCAATTTCTCAATAAAATCGTCTAGTTAGAGTCTGGAGGAACTTATGTACTTACTGGTCTTTAAGTGAGACTTATCACAGCAAGAATTTTAGGAAACCCAGTATTTCCCTATAATGTTGAAATAAAATTTGTATAATCCAATAGGTCAAAAACTGCTACAGATACATCTGCAAGGCAAAACAATTTCAACATGATATGCTGTTCAGTTTTAAAACAAGGGAAGCCCATGTATTTGGTGACTTTAGCTGATCATAAGCAATGAAAGGCGACAACCTGAGCTGTCACCTGGATTAGTCTTGCTTCGATTTTGGCAAACAGAGGTGAGATTTTAACCTCTTAGCTGTGCTGGTAGGAGAAGTACGTGTAATATCTTACAACTGGCAACAAAAATTTGCTAAAAAAATACAGTCTACAGACATGTTTAGTTCAGTTTAAAGAACTGTTATGGATCACTGAAAAGACTAGTTTTTTTCTGTCTTCTACTTGAATAATAATAGGTCAACGTGACCTTTGTTGCCTTAGAGTATTTGTACATCAAGCGCCAGCTACGAATGTCAAGTTTTTCCTCTCAGACCTCTGGATTAACTTGACTAAGCTCCCTTACAAAACAACTTCTCCCACTTTAATTTTGCTTTAAAATTCAAAAAAGTCTATGCATACAGAAAATGAGGAGTCCAAATTATAATCATCTTCTCCATTTTCTTGAAGACCCCTGACTTTAATATCCACAAAACTCTAGTCAAATCATAAATATAGTTCTAATCGTTTCCATCTTTTAAAAAAATCAACTTGATAATGAGTACCAACTTGATTCGAGGTATATTTGGGGTTGCTGAAGACAGGAATGCTGATGATAAATAGTTCATACCTTCGAGAAAGTGATACTATACTTGAAGAACCTACTAAGGAGCCTAATAAACTCTTCATGAAATTATATGATAAGGGGACAAAATAAAGAAACACCTGATGTAAGTGGGGGAAATTTTTCCACATGGCAAACTCACAGGTTCAATTCTGTAACTGCCACCAACCAGGGAGCCTGCAATCAATAAGCTGCAGCCAGTCTGAATTTCACTTACCTGGTGTTTGAGGACGAGTTGGACAAGATCCCATTAAAGTGCATATAAGATTTACACATTCTCAAAATTCCTTAATAGTTGGAACTAACAGATTCATACTTAGATCACAAATTAGTCTTCAATTTAATCTCATCCTGAACCAGTATATTTCTTAACTGAGAACACAAAATGTTCTCTAAGTCAAGATTTAAATGGCTACCATTTATTTTAAGTGACTATGTATATTTTCTTTTAAACTCTTGAACAAATACTTAGCATAGTAAAAATATTTCCATATTCACCTTACAAAAAGAAAATTGGTTCTGGAAACAAAGGATGACTTGTCCAAGTTTCGAGAGCCAGTAAGAGAGCAGCAGGAATTTGGGCAAGACTCTACGCGACGGCAGGTTTCCTTTCCTTTTCTGCCTTTAAATTCAATCTCATCTACAAGGTTTTCTATAGGAAGCAGAAATCAGAAAGAAAATTATACAGGACAGATCTACTTGATTACAGAGACTTTCAAAGGTCCAGATTTTTTTTTTCTCCTACGTGGGCAGATTAAAAACATACTCATAGGCTTAAAGAAATCTAAACTCTGGAAATTATGCAAAGTTGATGTGGAACCTAAAGACTAGTAGTCATTAAAATATTTGGTTTTCTAAATTAAAACAAGTCGGTCAAATGTGAAGATCATAACAGTTTCTAATTCAAGATTTGTTTTATATATTTTGAAGATAGGGAGAATAGTCCCCATTCACTATAGGCCTTTCTTCCTCACTCCTCTTTATATGACGATATTTTGGCATTTAATAAACTCCCCTATGATACACTGCATATTCTGTAACGTTTGTGGAAAAACATACTGTAAGCACGTGGATTGGAGATGAGCCAGAAAGTAGCAGAGGAGAGAAAGGAGGCAGGTGTACTTTCAAGAGAAGCCACACACCCCTCATCTCCTGTGAAGAGGCCACACCGAGCACAGGGAAATGTCAGATCTACCCAGGATGCCATGGTCAGTCGGAGAATGCTTCCAGATCAGTTAGCAGCTGAGATGCCACCTTTTCAACAACAGAGAGTCTCTTGTTATAGGAGGAGCCTGGCGGGCTGCAGTCCATGGGGTCACAAAGAGTTGGACACGACTGAGCAACTAAGAACAGCACATAAGGAGGAGAATTTATACAGAATACAAACTGCATAGCTGTATACTCGTGTGTGTGTGTGTGTGTGTGTATGTGTGTATGTGCACGCACGCACGTTTTTCTTTTTCATAAAGGATATAACAGTGTTATAGAACTGTCATGTGAATTCTGATATCAATCTGGTTGATGTTGGAGTTTTAATAATTCTGTGCTAATACTCCATACATTGAACTAATAACTCTCCAAAGTTAAAAACTAAAGTGACACATTAAATAGCATGTGGATGGTCACTTCAATAATTTTAAGCCAGCATTTGAATATAGAGAATATTAATCTGGTACTTTAACAACGTCATTTCAAAAGGCAAAAGTGTTATATTTAAAACCACTGAAGAATATGTGCTGAAGATTGAGAACAGTGTTATGAATAAACATACATTTTGTATTATGTTAATGTGTCCTTTTTTCATTCTAGCTCTTTTATCCCTCCTTACATCTTTCTTTTTCAGCAGTTACTATAATTCCGAGTCTACTTACACTTCCTGACTCCATTAAGTCAAAATGATCATAAAAATATCTTGGGAAATCAAAACTGTGATTTTTCTGTGTAGTTCTCACAGTGGATTTATGACACTGGTTTATTGAACTTAATGCATTCTTTTCAAATATGCCTGTTTATAATTCCTTTTGGCTAAGTAATTGTTAATCATTACTTTTTTTTTTTTTTTTGCCTTTCTTTCCCTGTCCCTGTGTGATTTAATTCGTTATTTTTAAAAGTGGCTTAAGCATAAATATTCTCTACCTCACTGGGCTCAATATAACCCTTCACAGCTCCACTGAGTTGGAGCAGTTCTTTTCATTTTTCCAAAGAAACTAGATTTTTTTTTTTTTTTTGCACCTCAGAGAAGGCAATGGCACCCCACTCCAGTACTCTTACCTGGAAACTCCCATAGACGGAGGAGCCTGGGAGGCTGCAGTCCATGGGGTCGCTGAGTCAGACACGACTGAGCGACCTCACTTTCACTTTTCACTTTCACGCATTGGAGAAGGAAATGGCAACCCACTCCAGTGTTCTTGCCTGGAGAGTCCCAGGGATGGCGGAGCCCAGTGGGCTGCCATCTGTGGGGTCACACAGAGTTGGACACGACTGAAGTGACTTAGCAGTAGCAGCAGCATCCTTAACTAAGTGTCAATAGCATTCCCATGTTCCAAAAGCAGACCGACTGTGGCCCCTCTCTATGGCTGCACGGTTATCCTCTGGCATGCTGGTTATTTCTGACAAGCTTTCTGCATGTTTAATAGATAAAATAGGGATTCACTCTCTCAAAAATAGGAGAGGGAGCTCAGAATGCAAGCTTTGGGGCTGGATGAGGGGATCCCCACGAGACCTGCTACGCTAAATATTTTTGGGTTCCCTGACTCCTATTTTCTACTTTTCCTTAATGTCAGTCATTTCACAGGACCTCTTCTCTAAATAGTGGAAACTATATTTTGATAGGAAGGCAGCTCCTTTTCCAAAACAATTATTATTCTGTATGAGCACTATAAGACCTCATTTTTGATGCGTAATTAATGTTTAAGTCATTTCTTATGAGGTTAAAGACAGATGTTGGATAATAAAATTCATCTTGGGAGCTGAGAATATGAGAAGTAAATGAACAGCTCCTAAATAATCCTGTCAACAAGAGCAAGGAAACATGAATAACAGCAATGATGATAATAATAACAGCTAATGTTTACGTGCGCTTACCTTAAGCCAGCCATTGTGTGAAGCCCTTTAATTTATCTCACTTAATCCCCAGGACAAATCCATGGAATACGCATGATTACTCCCATTTTGAAGTGGCAGAAATGGGAATCATAAGCAACCATCACAAATTGTCCATTAAATAAACATCAAATTTATTTCAGATTTAAACCCATAGAATCATCTTTCCTTGTATTCCTGCATTGTACTGCATTCATAAATAACAACGTTACCCTTGAAAATATGGTTAACACAAATAATCCCTATTATGTGCATATTGTTTTCAAACTAAAATGTGATGCTATGAAAATTAAAATTTTTAAATGAATGCTGAATATGTTGATGAAATACAAAATCACCCATGTCTCTATGCAAGATTAGAGATTGATGAAACAAAGTATTGAATTTGAAAATTGATATTTTATAGTTCAAAGTGGGAAAAATGGCATCATTTTGTTTAAGATAACATTTTACCTTTTCTGATCTAAAGAATATCTTTTTATATTATTTTCTTGTTACAAACAGTATGCTTATTCTTCAAATTATAACTAATAAAGCATTTTATATTGAGATAAGAATTATGAAAATATAAATCATAATAGTATAGAGGTATTTATAGTGCTTTTCATATTCACTTAAAATATAAACTTAAGGTACATTCTTTATGGTATTATTAATTTTATATAAAGAAGGTTCCCAATTATACTATTAGCATCTGAATACAAAATAAATGAGTTTATCCGGTTAACTTTAAATTGAGTTGACCAAAAAGGCTTGTTCAAGTTTTAAAACCCTGAATAAAGGTTTTGGCTGGCCAGTCCAACATTTTACTTCAAGTATAGTGACTGGCTGCTCTTTTGGGGTAAGGACTTTTAGGTGGACCATCCAATAGGTCCCCAGTTGGTTCAAGTGCCCAGGACTGCTGGAAAAGCGATGGTCACTAACCTTCGAGGAAGAAGGGGATGTGCTTGGGGTGTGGGCAGTCTCACGGCCGACCTCCGTGGATAGACAAGTGTGTATGCACAGTGATACTGAATAAAACACTAAAACAGAATGGCCACAAGATCAACTAAGAGTAAATTCCCCAGAAAACATCAATATGGGAGCCTGAAAGTGAAACTGTTGATAATGGGATAAGAACTTTCATATATTAAGACATCTGAATGTGTAAATAGAGATTCTAATTGTGGCTACATTTGAAAACCGTACTCTGGCTACAGTAATTTCTGAAAGTTAGTAACAGAGTTATAGGATATTAGTAATGCAGAAAAATGTGTAAACAAAAGTTAAAGTTATCCACACCACCACCTCCCAGAAATAAATATGGTTAATATTTTGATGCATTTTTGTACTTTGTATTAAACAACTGGTAAGTTGAAGAGATGCTATTTTGTATAAACAATTTTATATTATACTTTTATTTAATACCCATATCATGAGCATTTTTATTGTCATTGACAATTCTTTTTAAGTTTTTATAATGACTATACAACATAGTATCTGGTACCATCACTTCATGGGAAATAGAGGGGAAAACAGTGGAAACAGTGTCAGACTTTATTTTGGGGGGCCTCCAAAATCACTGCATATGGAGACTGCAGCCATGAAATTAAAAGACTCTTACTCCTTGGAAGGAAAGTTATGACCAACCTAGATAGTATATTCAAAAGCAGAGACATTACTTTGCTGACTAAGGTCCTTCTAGTCAAGGCTATGACTTTTCCTGTGGTCATGTATGGATGTGAAAGTTGGACTGTGAAGAAGGCTGAGCACCGAAGAATTGATGCTTTTGAACTGTGGTGCTGGAGAAGACTCTTGAGAGTCCCTTGGACTGCAAGGAGATCCAGCCAGTCCATTCTGAAGGAGATCAGCCCTGGGATTTCTTTGGAAGGAATGATGCTAAAGTGAAACTCCAGTACTTTGGCCGCCTCATGCGAAGAGTTGACTCATTGGAAAAGACTCTGATGCTGGGAGGGATTGGAGGCAGGAAGAGAAGGGGATGACTGAGGATGAGATGGCTGGATGGCATCACGGACTCGATGGATGTGAGTCTGAGTGAACTCCGGGAGATGGTGATGGACAGGGAGGCCTGGCATGCTGCGATTCATGGGGTTGCAGAGAGTCGGACACGACTGAGCGACTGAACTGATACAACATAGTAACTGGTTTTCTTTCTGGTACAACTTTCAAATTACAATTTTTAGGAAACATTTTTATTTTAGGTGTATTATACTTTACTCGGGCACAAAAATTTAGTTTTTCTTTCCCAGTTGTTCCTTTGGAGGCATTCAGAAAAAGGCAATCAATAAACAAATACTTCATTATTCTGGTTTTTATATTCACTGGTTGAATGAGTAAACAAAAACTTATTTAGTTCCTAGTTTTCTCACTGGTAAAATGGAGATGATAATAGTGTCTAATCTGTAGCATAATTAAAGGTTAAGAAGACAAAATACAGAATTCAGCACAATATCAGATATGGTCAATGTGCAGCCAATGCTGGATCCTTTCATATAAATAATGATAATAGTAGTAATCATTATTACTATCCTCACTGTGGATCTCTTGAGGTAACATGCTTTGGTGGAAAGGTCACAATTTAGAGTGACAATGTTGGATATGTGGGTAAGATACTTTTTGAAATGCTGGTATTCTCTTATTTGCAAAGTGGGACTAGGCCATAAACACTTAATAAATAGTAGCTGTTTCTCAGCTTATAGATCCAATATTTCCTAGAAGATACATTTCTTATGAGCCCTAGTGAGAATTAATCTAAATGAATGATAGTTTAGTTAACCAAGTCACCTCTTGTTCCTTAATTGCAAGGTAAACATAGGGGGAGGGAAGTGGGGAGAAGAAATGATTGGGAGTTTGGGATTAGCAGATGCAAGTCAATACATACAGAATGGATAAATAAGCAAGGTCCTACTGTACATCACAAGGAACTACATTCAGTATCCTATGATAAAACATATGGAGAAGAATTTTTAAAAGAATGCTTATATATATATATGTGTGTGTGTGTGTGTGAATCACTTTGCTGTATAGCAGCAATTAATACAACATTGTAAATCAGCTATACTTTAATACAAGTAATAATACTTTTAAATTGCTAAAGAGAACAATATATATAAGTGATATACTGAGACTTAATTTTGAAATGCGACCCCAGTATAATACAGGTTAGAAGATCATAACCAATAGCATTCCTATTCTTTACTTTCACCCCCATAAAAGGTATTGAATTTCCTTTCACTAAAAAAGAAGTCAATTTTGTGGTCAAGATTATTATGAAATAAGTGAATTATCTGAACTATGTTGAAGCTGCCTGGAACTATCCAAATAGCTTTGATTTGGTCAGTTCAATTTATAGCAATAAAAAAATCAGCCAAACCAATGTAATGACATCATCCCCTAAAGAAACTGCTTGAACCTCTGTATAAAGCATAGTTATTTCTACCTTTTTGCTCCATTATGTACACCTCTGAATAAACATGATTACGATGACACAGCTATTTAACTCTCAAAATCCAAAAAGCATTCACTTGTAACATCATTCCATTTCTTGCTGCTGTTGCTAAGTCGCTTCAGTCATGTCTGACTCTGTGTGACACCTGGGGCACCCCACCAGGCTCCCCCATCCTTGGGATCCTCCAGGCAAGAACACTGGAGTGGGCTGCTATTTCCTTCTCCAATGCATGAAAGTGAAAAGTGAAAATGAAGTTGCTCAGTTGTGCCCGACTCTTAGCGAGCCCATGGACTGCAGCCCACCAGGCTCCTCCGTCCATGGGACTTTCCAGGCAAGACTACAGGAGTGGGGTGCCATTGCCTTCTCTGCATTTTGTTTCTTAGCACAGGCCTATGTGGTAGGGAGGGAGAAAGAGGCATAGCATGTCATATGGATTAGAAATATTT
The DNA here is from genome assembly GCA_006408675.1 of Madoqua kirkii. Classification (NCBI taxonomy): domain Eukaryota; kingdom Metazoa; phylum Chordata; class Mammalia; order Artiodactyla; family Bovidae; genus Madoqua; species Madoqua kirkii. Next base: position 20,380 of record SJYC01143548.1, read on the forward strand.
GACACAGATTAATGCATATATTTGCAGGGTCATGTGGAATTATGGGGTCAATGGAAGTGTTATTAAAAATGTAAAGCCAGGCCTTCTTTCCTTGATCAGTAGTCATAAAGCCATTTAAAAAGGAAGCCGAGAAGTAGAATAAGGCTTCACTTAACTTGTTTCCTCTCTTTTAGAGAAAATCAGCCTTCACACTATACATTAAAAGTCAATGTTTTTCAAGTCTGAACGGAGTGTGTGAAAACAGTATGAATTTGTAGACTATTAGCGAGGCCTATTCTATAATATTTCTATTATTTTTAACTGTCTAGTGGCAAAGGTGAAATGCAAGGAACAGTCATACAAATATCATTCAACGTAAATGTTATAAAGGATCCAGTCAATCTTATTTTGATCTCAAACTTAAATTCACATTCAGTTCAGTTCAGTTCAGTCACTCAGCCGTGTCCAATTCTTTGCGACCCCATGAACTGCAGCACACCAGGCCTCCCTGTCCATGACCAACTCCCGGAGTTCACTCAAATTCACGTCCATTGAGTTGGTGATGCCATCCAGCCATCTCATCCTTGGTCGTCCCTTTCTCCTCCTGCCCCCAATCCCTCCCAGCATCAGAGTCTTTTCCAATGAGTCAACTCTTTGCATGAGGTGGCCAAAGTACTGGAGTTTCAGCTTTAGCATCATTTCCTTCCAAAGAAATCCCAGGGCTGATCTCCTTCAGAATGCATTGGTTGGATCTCCTTGCAGTCCAAGGGATTCTCAAGAGTCTTCTCGAAAATGCAAAAACAGTCAAGATAGAATAGAAACTTATTCTAGCTGAATAGACTATACAACTAAAGACAAAGTGATAATGATCTGACCATTAATCAAGATAACAGTTTGTATTTTAGACAATTAGGAGAAATTTTGCATGATTCTTCACAAATAGCACAGATAAAAGATAAGAGAATTCAACAGGTCATTTTCCCTTGCAATACTGATGTCAATAAGGTGAGAGAGCGGTGTTTCCCATTGGTACTGCATACATAGGGGACTGATCTCTATAAGTTCAGTATAATACCATGACTAATACCTTCATCAGTATTAAGTCTAAGCAGATTTCAGCATGCAGAAAATACTTTCTGTACATATCAGGCACTAAAATATAGAAGAAAAATTAAATCAATTCTAAAAATGTATCTATTTTCTTATCTCAAAGTGACAGTATAATGAATCAATTACAGTTGGTGACAAACACTATCTTTACTTGCAGTTCTCAGCTAGGGGTTGGGGGTAGGCAATTTAGCCCCTCACCCCCAGGAGACATTAACTAATGTGTGGTGTCAATTTTGGTGGTCAAAACTGGAGGAGACAAGATGTGCATCTAATGCATAGAATGCAAGGATGCTGCTTAACATTCTATTTACAATGAGCAGGACATCCTCTTTCCTGTGACGTCCAACAGTGAATTATCTGGCCAAAAACATCAACAGTGTCAAGGATGACAGACTTTGATCTATACTGATATTCTCTACTGCCAGAGTATAAAATATGATTTGCTTTAAAACATTCATTATTTTATTTTGGAAATATTTTTTTAAAGTAAGTAAAAAGAAAATAGAGAATAAGTGCCCCAAACTAGAAAAGCTGAAGGCAATGAGGTGATCTAGAGTGACATTGGAAGATCATGTGAGAGACGGAGGAGGTTCTACCATAACGCTGAAAAGTTTGGGGCCAAGATCAGAATGAGTCTACCTGCTGCGTGATGAAGGGGGGAAACACAATGTTCTCTCCAGTCATCCAATGAGCTTGAATTGAGTACTTTCTCGGTAGCATGGCTTTAAATGAATTTGTGTCTCATTTTACCTTAAGCATAGTTGATGGAAGCTCAGCTGGACAGTGTCTCGAAACCCCTTTTTGGCTGCAGCCCTCAGATCTGCTTCTGGGCCTCTCACTGGGTTGTGCTGTAATAATCGCTGCAGCTGCTCCTTGAATGCTGACTCTAGCATTAGTAAACATGCATTATTTTGGGTCAACTAATACTATCCCCTGCAATCGATGGACATAACGTGTCTGAATTTAGGGTAGAGGTTAATCAGAGGAGCCACTGAACCAGTTGTACTCAAATAATTCTAACAGTGAGTAAATTCAGTCACACTTTCACCTTATCCTGCACAACACAGAAAAGCCTTATAAAATGATGTCAGGACAGGAGCGATCTTTTTAATTTAAACACAGTGCCATAGGAAAGAGGATTTCCACCCGCCATGCACTGGAACATTTTCATTTCAAAGTAATTGTAAGAAGGTACCTGTCCAATCTCTAGATTTATTTGTATGGTACACAAATGCAGTTGCTAGAGAGTTTAAAATAGCACAAACTAAATATATACAACCTGATAAACAGTAGCTTAACTACAGGGAAGGGAGAACACTGCTTGAGGTTTTGCATGCTGTTGATTTGACCAAGTCTGGTAATTAATATAATCCATGCGGTGATATTTGGATTTGATGGTAAAATGACATTTATACAAATAAAGGTTTTATCCAGAGCCTAATTTTACCATAATTTTAAGAAACAAGTAATCAAGAGACTTTACTATAAGACCTAAACTTAAGGCCCAATAGTATGTACACTGGCACCTAAGAAAAATGAGAAGAATGTCAGACAATTCAGATAACCTGACACCAAGTTCACCTCACACCCTGCCCCCATGTGTAAGGTCTCCCAACCCAGACTATTCCCTTAGCTCAGGGATGAGGCATCAAAGTGAAAGTGTTAGCCACTCATTTTGGTCTGACTCTGCAACCCCATGGACTGTAGCCCATCAGGCTCCTTGGTCTATGGGATTTTCCAAGCAAAAATACTGGAGTGGGTTGCCATGCCCTTCTCCAGGGGATCTTCCTGACCCAGGGCTGAGGCATAGTTCCTACCTATTTCTGAGCATTCAAGTTATGAAACCTTCATTCAGCACCTCAATAATTACCTAGCTTAAGAATTATTTTTTAGGGAGCCATGAATATAAACCAGAGAAACTAAAGCAACCTAAAAAGGGATATACTATTCAAAACATTCTACAGATGAAGACTTTCCTCCTAGAAAAGGTAATCATTTGGTGGCGCTTCCAGGGACCACAATTGGAATGTTTAAGAAACTGGAGCAGGTCAGCTGCCATCTTTCTTCCTTAAGAACATTTCCCCAGGAACTGGAAATGAAGTGAATCATAGGTTTCTTTACCTTCTCCCAAAACAATCATGAATGGCTAAAAAGATCAATATGACATTATTTGGAGTATAAGAAAATATACGGTTGGCCAAAAAGGTCATTTCAACTTTTCTGTTACCTCCTTTGGACAAACTTGAATGAACTTTTTGGCCAATCCAATAGTACATACGTTTTCCATCCAGAATAGGAGTATAAAAAGGAAAACTGTGCTAATTCTCAAGTCTAGGTATAAATGATTAGACACTAGTTTAATAAGAATAAATAATCAAATGTTTTTAAATGACTGATTTCTAATTTTTAAGTGATATGTTCAAGTAATTGGGATTGTTAGAATTATAAAAGTCAGCTTATTGAATGATTATCTTATTATATTACTACTTTCAATTCATGAAGGTGATAACTGCCAATTTAAATATTTGTTCTTCTCTCCCCCTAGCTAAGCTAATTTAAATAGAGATAATTCAGACTAACAACTCAGGAATAGAAAATGAATTTTAAAAAGTTCTTAGTTTATATTTGCAACACTTTAAATTTTACTTCTTCCCTTGTATCAGACAAGAATTATAAGAGAAATATTGATGAACTATATAACTGTAGCTTGGGTTTTAATGCTCTTTGCAATTATCTAACATATATAAGAATTAACGTTTATGTAAAAAGGAGTTAAAAGCTCTCAGGTGCTGAGATTTTCTTGGGAGTACACTAAGGTTGATAAACATTCTGCACCGAAAAATGCAAAGAAAGGTTGAGTTGTATTGTTTTCAAGTTGTCCTTAAATGTGTAAATTTTGACAATCAGTTACTTAAATTTTTCTACTGGACATTAGGGATATGCAATATTGTTGAGATATTTTTCTTGCTAAATATCTCCTTTTATATGTTCTTACAGTGGAAACCATTGAGAATATTTGTAGTTACCAATATCTACAAATAATATTTTATGTAGGTCACCACTGTGATTATAAAAAGTCCTAGTGAGTAGAGAAGAAGAAAAAATATTTAATAAGAGGGGTAAGGTATCATATGTCAAAGAGGAAGCAGTGCTCGAGACTGCTTTGCAGGACTCCTATCTCTGCAATGAACTCCCTTATGCAAATCACATAGATCTGTTAGTTTTGGCTTCCTCATTAGTAAAATAAGGAATTGGGCTGGAGGTCTCTTGGGAAGTTTTTCAAGTTCTGGTAGAGCATACATATCTTTGTTTCAATCAAAATGCCTTCTTTGTAAATCATACTGAAGCACGGTTATTTTCATCATTTTATTATCTTCTGCAAGTTATAAAATATTATGCTTTGCTTTAATAAGCTTATTTTTTTCTTGGAAAATTATCGTATGAAAATAATTTTGGACTAACATTTTCAATAAAAATATATCATTTCTTACTCCACAATAGAAGTATATGATTATTCCTAATTTGGGGCTGCAAACATGGGTCTGATCATATGTTACTTGATACTAATAATTTTAGTTTTTTTAAAAATCAACACTGTTGATTCTATATGTGAACTCTGAAAATTCTCGAGGGTAAGTTTAAGGTTGGATTTTGAAGTAAGCAATACAAGGAATATCTGTTTCTAAACCAGTGACTTACTAAATATTTTTCCAAAATATGAGCTAGCTGTCATTTGTGACTGCCTTGTACTTAAAGTAGAATGCTACACTTGCTACGTCTTCTCATTGAACAGATTCAACAGTATCTTGCAAGTAAATAAATTACACTGGAAAAAATTAATTAAATGCTGAAAGCGTGTATCTTCATAGACATGAAAAATGAGAATGCATTTCTTTGTTTTTCATATGGTAAATTTCCTTCCAATGCAAATGTCATCCTCAAATGTCAATCTACAAATGAGACTCACTAAGTACCTGACTTTTTACTACATAAAATGATGATACCTTTTTATGTTTTATAGCTATACTTTTAGATTGTTAAAAGAGCAAAGATCATGACACAAATGATCCAGTACATTGTTACCAACTCAACAAATACCAGACAGCTGCAAGAACGACCAGTAGTGACATTATTACCAGTGAGGTGACCCGCAGCTGTTACTGAGTTGCTGTGTCCAACTCTTTGCAACCCCATGGACTGCAGCATTCCAGGCTCCTCAATTCTCTCTTATCTCTCAGAGTTTGCTCAAATTCATGTCCAGACCCACAATTAGATATATACAGTCTATTTCAAAGTATCTCAATTCCAGTTTGAAATACAATCTACTTTTTAAAGAATGGAATAACACTAATTTCATTTCTCTTAATAACAAGACAATTTCAGGTTATACACAGCAAATGCATTTATTTTCATCTAATTGCATACAAGCTAAAGATGACAGCATGTCCTTGCACAGACAATGTATTTGCATGACAATTTAAATTATCTCTTTACTGTGTGTAACTTGACTTTGATGGCTATTAAATCTATTTCTAAGAGGGGTTTTTTTTTTTTTTTTTTGATGTGGAACATTTTAAAAGTTTTTATTTAATTTGTTACAGTACTTCTTCCATTTAATTTTTTAGCCCAGTGGGTGGAACCTGCACCCCTGCATTGGAAGGCCAAGTCTTAACCACTGGGCAGGCAGTTGGGTCCCTATTAAATCTGTTTATATTTCTGGAGAAGGAAATGGCAAACCACTCCAGTATCCTTGCCTGGAAAATTCCATGGACAGAAGACCTGAGTAGGCTACAGTCCATGGGGCTGAAAAGAGTCGGGCACCACTGAGCGACTAACACTTTTTAAATTTACTTTCATTTACACATTACTCGATATAAAATTCAAGTAAATTAATGAGTGTGATATTCTTCCTTCTGATGCTAAACTATCCATATTTCTAATCCATGAAGCAGCCTCATGAAATTGTGCTTTAAGATAACTTTAAACAGAAATAAAACAAAGTCTAGAAATGTTTAACTAGAGAAAGAAATACTGAAATACCGAGTTTTTAAGACTCTTTTGGTACATCTATTAAGATATTCAAGTTAGCAATTATTTCAACATTCTGTGGGCCCCTGGAACACCACTCAATATGATGTATATAACAGAATCATACTCTGTTCAACCAATGAAAGAATCTATATACCATCAAACAGTAATCAATTTTCACTGAGGGAATAAATTAGGTCTGTATCATTTAGCTCAGACATTAGTTCAGTTCAGTAAACATAAATTGTATGCTGAGAATGTGCTAATTAGTGGAATGCAAATGACAGCTAAGATGACTCTCTGCTCTCTCCCTCCAGTATCTTATAGTCTGCTACATTTTGGAATGTTTTGACAAATATCAAATATTTGATAAATAAATACCAGAAATATTTATTAGGTTGGTACAAAAGTAAGTGCAATTTTGCATTGCTGAACTTTGCCAGTTGATAAAGGAATACATTCTTAAATAAACATATTTATGTTGTACAGCATTTTAATGCTCATTTCTTGCTTTTTTTTTTGGTTATGACATTACTTGCTGTGTATTTTACATTTATTTAGACTAGGGAAATGCTGTTAGACAAAAAGCAAATTTGAGTGATCTTTTCTATTTGAGTTCAAAAATGGGTCATGAAGTAGCAGAGATAACTTGCAACATCAACAATTCATTTGACCCAGGACTGTTAATGAACATACAGTGCAATGGTGATTCAAGAAGTGTTGCAAAGGAGACAAGAGCCTTGAAGATGAGAAGCACAGTGGCCAGCCATTGAAAGTCAACAACAACGAAATGAGAGGCTCATTGAAGCTGATCCTCTTACAACTACATGAAAATTTGCCAAAGAACTCAACATCAATCATTCTGTGGTGGTTTGGCATTTAAAGCAAATTGAAAAGGTGAAAAAACTCAATAAATGGGTATCTCCTTTGCTCAACAAAGGGAAAAAAAAGTGTCCTTTTGAAATGTCTTCTCTTATTCTATCCAACAACAAACAATGAACCATTTCTTGACTGGATTCTGATATGTGACAAAAAGTGGATTATATACAACAACCAGCACCAACTAGCTCAGTGGTTGGACTGAGAAGAAGCTCCAAAGCAATTCCCAAAGCCAAACTTGAACTAAAAAAAAGGTCACAGTCACTGTTTGGTGGTTTGTTGCCTGTCTGATCCACCAGAGCTTTCTGAATCCCAGTGAAACCAATATATCTGAGAAGTATGCTCAGCAAATTGATGAAATGCACCAAAAACTGCAATGCCTGCACCCAGCATTTGCTCAGTAGAAAGGACCCAAATCTTCTCCGCAACATTGCCTGACTATATCGGACTATATCGCACAAGCAATGCTTCAAAAGTTGAACAAACCAGGCTATGGAGTTTTGCCTCATCTGCCATATTCACCTGCCCTCTGTCAACTGACTACCACTTTTTCAAGCTGTCTTGACAATTTTTTGCAAGGAAAACCCTTCCACAACCAGCAGGTGACAGAAAGTGTTTTCCAAGAGTTTGTCAAACCCTAAAGCACAGATTTTTTACACTTCAAGAACAAACAAACTTATTTCTCATTGACAGAAATGCGTTGATTGTAATGGTTCTATTTTGTTTGATAAAGTTATGTTGAACCTGAAACTGAAGTTGCTAGGTTGTGTCCGACTCTTTGTGATCCCATGGACTGTAGCCTACCAGGCTCCTCAGTCCATGGAATTTTCCAGGCAAAAGTACTGGAGTGGGTTGCCATTTCCTTCTCCAGGGGATCTTCCCAAAGATATGTTAGAGCCTAGTTATAATGATCTGATGCAAAGAGCCATCTAAGTGGAAAAGACCCTGATTCTGGCAAAGACTGAGGACAGGAGGAGAAGGGGACAACAGAAGATGAGGTGGTTGGATGGCATCACCTACTCCATGGACATGAGTCTGAGCAAACTCCTGGAGACAGTAAAGGAGCAAGAAGCCTGCCATGCTGCAGTCCATGGTGTCGCAAAGAGTTGGACACGACTGAGCAACTGAATGACAATACAATGATCCAAAATTCATGCTCTGAAATCACAAGTACATTTCCACCAACCTAATATATAGTATAATAGACTATGTTAAAAAAATGATGTGGTTCATTATGGAAATTCAGGGAAAACTTGTTGGAAATCACATCTCACCTGAATCTCGGAGGATAAGACAAATTGATCAGGAGAATGATGGAGAGGGAGGATACTTTGAGTGAATGCAAGTTACAGAAGCAGGTCAGATACTCAGAAAAAAGGGCCGCTTGTAGAGTGGAGCATAGACTACAACATGGAAATGACACGATGTAGCAGCAGAGGTAATAGGAAGGGCACTGTATTTCAAGCTAACAACTTAGACTTTATAGGTAGGCTCGTAAAGTGCTTTAAGCAGCAGGGTGATAGGATCTGATTTGCACTTTAGATTGTAAATTAGTAGAATGCTTTACAAATAGAATTCAACAAATGCTGATGAGATAGATGAATCTGTGTGAAGATACACTGATTCCCAAAACTTAAACTTCATGAGTGTATGTGTATGTATGTATATGTGTGTGTGATAAACACAAAACACAACAATACAAGTATTATGCAAAATGAAACATCTAATGTAAACAGGAAAACATGGGTTGACATTCAGAAGTATTTATTTCTCTGCCCAACTACACTGATCTTCATGGAAATTCTTACTTATCTTAATGAATAAATACTACACTGGGTTGAATTACATTTCTCCCAAACACATAACCACTAAGAAAGTCAAAATGTGTCCTTACTTGGAAATAGGGTCTTTGCAGAGGTAATCAGTGCCTTCAAGATGAAGTCATACTGGGTAAGGGTGACTCCAACGACTGATGTCCTTGTAAGACAGCCAAGTGAAGACACAGAGATAGAAATACAGAGGGAAGACGGTCATGTGAAGGTACAGAGACAGACCCACAGAGGCAAGGCAGCCATGTAAAGATACCAAGACATAAATACATAGAGATAAGATACCCATGTGAAGATAACAGAGACA
>SJYC01143549.1:0-32382 GCA_006408675.1 Madoqua kirkii
TGAGCAACTGAATGACAATACAATGATCCAAAATTCATGCTCTGAAATCACAAGTACATTTCCACCAACCTAATATATAGTATAATAGACTATGTTAAAAAAATGATGTGGTTCATTATGGAAATTCAGGGAAAACTTGTTGGAAATCACATCTCACCTGAATCTCGGAGGATAAGACAAATTGATCAGGAGAATGATGGAGAGGGAGGATACTTTGAGTGAATGCAAGTTACAGAAGCAGGTCAGATACTCAGAAAAAAGGCCGCTTGTAGAGTGGAGCATAGACTACAACATGGAAATGACACGATGTAGCAGCAGAGGTAATAGGAAGGGCACTGTATTTCAAGCTAACAACTTAGACTTTATAGGTAGGCTCGTAAAGTGCTTTAAGCAGCAGGGTGATAGGATCTGATTTGCACTTTAGATTGTAAATTAGTAGAATGCTTTACAAATAGAATTCAACAAATGCTGATGAGATAGATGAATCTGTGTGAAGATACACTGATTCCCAAAACTTAAACTTCATGAGTGTATGTGTATGTATGTATATGTGTGTGTGATAAACACAAAACACAACAATACAAGTATTATGCAAAATGAAACATCTAACGTAAACAGGAAAACATGGGTTGACATTCAGAAGTATTTATTTCTCTGCCCAACTACACTGATCTTCATGGAAATTCTTACTTATCTTAATGAATAAATACTACACTGGGTTGAATTACATTTCTCCCAAACACATAACCACTAAGAAAGTCAAAATGTGTCCTTACTTGGAAATAGGGTCTTTGCAGAGGTAATCAGTGCCTTCAAGATGAAGTCATACTGGGTAAGGGTGACTCCAACGACTGATGTCCTTGTAAGACAGCCAAGTGAAGACACAGAGATAGAAATACAGAGGGAAGACGGTCATGTGAAGGTACAGAGACAGACCCACAGAGGCAAGGCAGCCATGTAAAGATACCAAGACATAAATACATAGAGATAAGATACCCATGTGAAGATAACAGAGACAGGCACACAGAGGGAAGACAGCCATGAAAAGACAGAGGCAGGCGGTGGAATGAAGCAGCAACAGGTCACAGAACACCAAGAACTGCTGACAACCAGCAGACACTAGGAAGACTGACGCCTACGCTGAAGCTCCAATACTTTGGCCAGCTGATGCGCAGAGCCAACTCATCGGAAAAAGACTCTGATGCTGGGAAAGACTGAAGGCAGAAGAAGAAAGGGACAACAGAGGATGAGATGGTTGGATGGCATCACTGACTCGATGGACATGAGTTTGAGTAAGCTCTGGAAGTTGGTGATGGACAGGGAGGCCTGGCATGTGGCAGACCATGAGGTCGCAAAGAGTTGGACACAACGGAGCTACTAAACACCACCACCATCATCAGATGCTAGAGGAGAGGTATGCGTCAGTTACTCCGAGTCTCCAGACAGAAACAACTACGCTAACACCTTAATTCCAGACTTAGGTCTCCAGAACTGTGAGAGAATAAATTTCTGTTGTCCTAAGCTGCACAGTTTATAGTATCACTTTACAACAGCCCTTGGAACCTAATAGACACACACAGGGCAGCATCTCCTGTCTAGGCTGCAAGGGCTTGAGGGGAGTCAACTGTGGTCCCAAGAAGAGGATGTTCCCATTAGCACAGCTACCATGAGGTCGCAAAGAGTTGGACACAACGGAGCTACTAAACACCACCACCATCATCAGATGCTAGAGGAGAGGTATGCGTCAGTTACTCCGAGTCTCCAGACAGAAACAACTACGCTAACACCTTAATTCCAGACTTAGGTCTCCAGAACTGTGAGAGAATAAATTTCTGTTGTCCTAAGCTGCACAGTTTATAGTATCACTTTACAACAGCCCTTGGAACCTAATAGACACACACAGGGCAGCATCTCCTGTCTAGGCTGCAAGGGCTTGAGGGGAGTCAACTGTGGTCCCAAGAAGAGGATGTTCCCATTAGCACAGCATGAAGAAGACAAAACACTGTCCTCCTACTACTTGGATTTGGCATCTCTTCATATGCCTTCCTCCCCGTCTGGCACTTATTTTCCACCTGGATGGGCATTGGGAAATATTTACGGGCTTTATTAGTTATTCATCCAAACTGAACGCATATATAAAAATTACCTTGATTTCTGTGTACCCTGATTTGCCAACGTGCCGCCTTACTTTTATGGAGACTCTGGTTAAAAGTTAATTCAGTGCGTGCTATAAAAAATGCTCACTACCTTAATCAATACACCATGCAGGGCTTTTGTAAGATGAATGTTTGAAGTGTTTCAGCCATAACTGATTTTTAAAAGTTATTAGACTGAGACCGCTCCCTTCTGCTTCACGCAGTCCCTTCGGTACCGAGTAAGAAGATAAGCCTCAGTGTTTGGGGAGCAAGTTTACTGAGTCAGAAGAAATGAGGAATATCAGTTAGTTTTAAAAATAACAGCATGCACGTGTTTCAACTAAATTTGAGGGGAAACCAAATGTAGAGGGAGCAGAATGATTTAAAATGAGTCTAAATTCATTGAAGTTGGAGTATACACTATCATCAAGACAAGTCGGGAAACAAAAACAGCAAAGGTCCTAGAGGCTTAAAAGCAGTGGCCTGGAACTAACTTCCTTCACCGGGAACAGAGTGAACTTCTTGCTTTCAGCCTGATTTTTCAGATGACAGAGTGATTGTGGAAAGACTGCAGAGAAGAAAGCTGACAAATACAACAGGAATTACAGTAGGTATACACTCCCACAGAAGCAGCCATCAATTGATGTTTTTTCTTCTGGCAAACTTTGAAGGAAAAGAACAACCCCATTCCCTAACCTGCATGTGTAAGACAGATCTCAGACAAATCCCCTAAGGGATTTTTTTTAATATAAATTTATTTCTTTTAATTGGAGGTTAATTACAGTGTTGTCTTGGTTTTGCCATACATCAACATGAATCTGCCATAGGTGTACATGGCTCCCCATCCTAAACCCCCCCTCCTCCCTCCCTGAACCATCCCTCTGGGTCATCCCAGTGCACTAGCCCCAAGCATCCAGGATCATGCATTGAACCTGGACTGGTAATTCGTTTCTTACATGATATTACACATGTTTCAATGCCATTCTCCCAAATCATCCCACCCTCTCCCTCTCCCACAGGGTCCAAAAGACTGTTCCATACATCTGTGTCTCTTTTGCTGTCTCGCATACAGGGTTATCGTTGCCATCTTTCTAAACTCCATACATATGCATTAGTATACAGTATTGGTATTTTTCTTTCTGGCTTACTTCACTCTGTATAATAGGCTCCAGTTTCATCCACCTCATTAGAACTGATTCACATGTATTCTTTTTAATGGCTGAGTAATTCTCCATTGTGTATGTGTACCACTGCTTTCTTATCCATTCATCTGCTGATGGACATCTAGGTTGCTTCCATGTCCTGGCTATTATAAACAGTGCTGCAATGAACACTGGGGTACACGTGTCTCTTTCAATTCTGGTTTCCTCGGTGTGTATGCCCAGCAGTGGGATTGCTGGGTCATAGGCAGTTCTATTTACAGTTTTTTAAGGAATCTCCACACTGTTCTCCATAGTGGCTGTACTAGTTTGCATTCCCACCAACAGTGTAAGAGGGTTCCCTTTTCTCCACATCCTCTCCAGCATTTATTGCTTGTAGACTTTTGGATCACAGCCATTCTGACTGGTGTGAAATGGTACCTCACTGTGGTCTTGATTTGCATTTCTCTGATAATGAGTGATGTTGAGCATCTTTTCATGTGTTTGTTAGCCATCTGTATGCCTTCTTTGGAGAAATGCCTATTTAGTTCTTTGGCCCATTTTTTGATTGGGTCATTTATTTTTCTGGAATTGAGCTGCAGGAGTTGCATGTATATTTTTGTAATTAGTTGTCAGTTGCTTCATTTGCTATTATTTTCTCCCAATCTGAAGGCTGTGTTTTCACCTTGCTTATAGTTTCCTTTGTTGTGCAGAAGCTTTTCACTTTAATTAGGTCCCATTTGTTTATTTTTGCTTTTATTTCCAATATTCTGGGAGGTGGGTCATAGAGGATCCTGCTGTGATGTATGTCAGAGAGTGTTTTGCCTATGTTCTCCTCTAGGAGTTTTATAGTTTCTGGTCTTACATTTAGATCTTTAATCCATTTTGAATTTATTTTTCTGTATGGTGTTAGAAATAGAAGGCCCAGAGATAAATCCATGCACCTATGGACACCTTATCTTTGATAAAGGAGGCAAGAATATACAATGGATTAAAGACAATCTCTTTAACAGGTGGTGCTGGGAAAACTGGTCAACCACTTGTAAAAGAATGAAACTACAACACTTTCTAACACCACACACAAAAATAAACTCAAAAAGGATTTCTTAGAAGATGAGAAAAATCATTCCTTTTCCATGGGAGTGAGGCAAGCCTAGTTTCTCCTGCTGGACCCTGGCAGGACTACTATTTTTAAAAGGGCAAAATGTGAGTGTTTCTGATTGAAATTATGGATCCCTCTCAAAGATCCACAATTGCCTTATCACTGAAACCTTAAACAAAGCCCTTGAGACAAATCAATGGTCCAATAAATGAAAAAAATAAAATAAAATAGAAAGCCATCTAAGGGTCCACTCTAGTCTGAATTCAAATACAGGTAAATTTGTAACACAGTAACCTTGGAAATACTCCCATTAATAAATATGTTTAACACATCATTTTCTTAGTACAGACATATATTTTTTCTGGAAAAGACTTAAGTATATTTTACATTCTTTGTACATAGATGTATGAGAAATAATGGGAGCTGGATATTAGTTAAAAAAATCACCTGGTTAGAAAAATAACTTGGAGAAGGAAATGGCAACCCACTCCAGTTTCCTTTCCTGGAAATCCCATGAACAGAGGAGCCTGGAGAGCTACAGTCCATCATGGGGTTGCAAAAGAGTAGGACACGACTGAGTAATTATATAGCAACAGCAACAGAGGAATGACTAGTCATCAAAGTTTTGATGGTAGAGACAGTTCCCATGATGATTAAAGTATCATTTTCCAAACTAGGAAAAAAAGTAGAGATTGCCATTAGAGATACATATTACAGGCTGTTTAGATTATAAAAGGACACAGGAGGAAAATAAGAAGTAGTTGCTTAGGTTCTTATGATCTGTACCATCCAATATGGTAGCCAATGGTCACGCTAGTTAATCTCAAATTCAAATCAATGGAAATTAAACAAAGCTGAGTTCTCAATTGTCTTAGCTACATTTCAAGTGCTCAATAACCACAAGTGGCTGTGTTTGGAGAAGATCTAGAACATTTACAACTTCGTATGAAGTTTTATCTACTTTATGTGTCCAATTTATCATTTACTCCACTGGCATCTATTACCATAAATATTAATCCAGTTTCCCAAAGGGTAGGATTTTTCCCTCCAGAGAGGTTTATATACTAGGAAAGCCAAGCTTCCTATTTAGCTTTATGTATCTTTCCTTCTCATCTTGTGATTGCCAAGTACCAGGCTTGATGGAAAACCTCATGATAGCACTCACTCAGCTTTTTACAAAGCATGATAGCACTGGCTCAATTTTTTACAAAGCTACTTGAAATGATTAGAGAACACACTGTCACATTTTAAATCACATTTGAGTCAACAGACTATATGACCTTTGGCACACTGCTTTTGCCATTTACTGTGGATTCGAAAGTACCTTCATTGATGGTGTTGGTTTTAAAATGGCTATTTTCAAAGAAAGCCATCTCAAAAGTAAGATGCACGTCTATATAGCATAAGGAGGAAGAAAAAAAAAAACACGGTAGGGTTGGTTTTTAAAATTACTCAATTAGACAAATAAAAGATAATTCAACAGAAGTACGGGCAGAGTTCTCAACAATTCCTTCAAAAAAGAGGGTATACGAACTACCAGTAAGGATAACCTCTTTAAAAACTTGAAAAATGTTCATTAAAACTAACCTTCATATAATGAACATGCACCACAACAGCTAAAACTTTCAAACATTCATTTCTAAATGGTGGAGTTGTGGTATAGCAACTCAGTACTTTGGTTTTGAGAGTCTAAATTGATCCAATCACTTTAGGAAAATGCTGTATATCCTAATTTGGTATTAACCCTTGCTAGCTCTATAGCCGGAGAAGGCAATGGCACCCCACTCCAGTACTCTTGCCTGGAAAATCCCATGGACGGAGGAGCCTGGTGGGCTGCAGTCCATGGGGTCGCTAAGAGTTGGACATGACTGAACGACTTCACTTTCACTTTTCACTTTCATGCATTGGAGAAGGAAATGGCAACCTGCTCCCATGTTTTTGCCTGGAGAATCCCAGGGATGTGGGAACCTGTTGGGCTGCCATCTATGGGGTCACACAGAGTTAGGCATGACTGAAGCGACTTAGCAGCAGCAGCAGCAGCAGCAGCAGCAACAGCTCTATACCACGAAAAATGTTTATAGCAGTTCTATTCAAATAGCCCAAAACTGGAAACAACTCAATGTTTAACAACATGAAATGAATACATAATTGTAGAATAAGCATACAACAAAATAATATTATTCAGGAAAATAAGCAAATACTTCAGATAACAAAATGGGTAATTTTTCACAAATATTATTTTGAATTAAAGAAGTCAGAAGGGAAATAATGTGTATTTTATCATTTCATTTGTATGAGAATTTAAAATTAAAAAAAAAGACAACAACAACAAAAAAAAACCAACCTTAATCTATGGGAATAAAAATCAGGTGAATTTAAGTAGTAGTAACTTAGACTGGTTCCAAATAGGAAAGGAGTACGTCAAGGCTGTATATTGTCACTCTCTTATTTAACTTATATGCAGAGTACAGCAAGAGAAACACTGGGCTGGAAGAAGCACAAGCTGGAATCAAGATTGCTGGGAGAAATATTAATAACCTCAGATATGCAGATGACACCACCCTTACGGCAGAAAGTGAAGAGGAACTAAAAAGCCTCTTGATGAAAGTGAAAGAGGAGAGTGAAAAAGTTGACTTAAAGCTCAACATTCAGAAAACTAAGATCATGGCATCTGGTCCCATCACTTAATGGGAAATAGACAGGGAAACAGTGTCAGACTTTCTTTTGGGGGGCTCCAGAATCATTGCAAATGGTGACTGCAGCCATGAAATTAAAAGATGCTTAATCCTTGAAAGGAAAGTTATGACCAACCTAGACTAGTGTATTGAAAAGCAGAGACATTACTTTGCCAACTAAAGTCCGTCTAGTCAAGGATGTGGAGTTCATTCATGGGGTTGCAAAGTCGGACACGACTGAGCGACTGAACTGAACTGAACTCAGAGAAGGCTTGAAGGCTGCTTCTGGGGTGTCAATGTAATTCACTTATTGAGCTGGAGAACATCCCATGGCGTTTTGTTAGAATTTAGGAACAGGAAAATAGCAGTGGTAGTGAGCTCTTGTACCACCAGAATGACTGGGTTCCCTTTCAGCTCGAGCACTCAGGCTCTGTCTTTGGGCACATAGCCCAAATTTAACCCTCATGGTTTGTAGCCTAATAGATATTCAGTCAGATGAGTTGCTCAGTCATATCCATTTTGTATGAGAATTTAAAATTAAAAAAAAAGACAACAACAACAAAAAAAAACCAACCTTAATCTATGGGAATAAAAATCAGGTGAATTTAAGTAGTAGTAACTTAGACTGGTTCCAAATAGGAAAGGAGTACGTCAAGGCTGTATATTGTCACTCTCTTATTTAACTTATATGCAGAGTACAGCAAGAGAAACACTGGGCTGGAAGAAGCACAAGCTGGAATCAAGATTGCTGGGAGAAATATTAATAACCTCAGATATGCAGATGACACCACCCTTACGGCAGAAAGTGAAGAGGAACTAAAAAGCCTCTTGATGAAAGTGAAAGAGGAGAGTGAAAAAGTTGACTTAAAGCTCAACATTCAGAAAACTAAGATCATGGCATCTGGTCCCATCACTTAATGGGAAATAGACAGGGAAACAGTGTCAGACTTTCTTTTGGGGGGCTCCAGAATCATTGCAAATGGTGACTGCAGCCATGAAATTAAAAGATGCTTAATCCTTGAAAGGAAAGTTATGACCAACCTAGACTAGTGTATTGAAAAGCAGAGACATTACTTTGCCAACTAAAGTCCGTCTAGTCAAGGATGTGGAGTTCATTCATGGGGTTGCAAAGTCGGACACGACTGAGCGACTGAACTGAACTGAACTCAGAGAAGGCTTGAAGGCTGCTTCTGGGGTGTCAATGTAATTCACTTATTGAGCTGGAGAACATCCCATGGCGTTTTGTTAGAATTTAGGAACAGGAAAATAGCAGTGGTAGTGAGCTCTTGTACCACCAGGATGACTGGGTTCCCTTTCAGCTCGAGCACTCAGGCTCTGTCTTTGGGCACATAGCCCAAATTTAACCCTCATGGTTTGTAGCCTAATAGATATTCAGTCAGATGAGTTGCTCAGTCATATCCAACTCTTTGTGACCCCATGGACTGCAGCATGCCAGGCCTCCCTGTCTATCATCAACTCCCAAAGTTTACTCACATTCATGTCCACTGAGTCGGTGATGCCATCCAGCCATCTCATCCTCTCTCGCCCCCTTCTATTCCTGCCTTCATTCTTTCCCAGCATCAGGGTCTTTTCAAATGAGTCAACTCTTTGCATTAGGTGGCCAAAATATTGGAGTTTCAGTTTCAGAATTAGGCCTTCCAATGAACAACCAGGACTGATTTCCTTTAGGATGGACTGGTTGGATCTCCTTGTAGTCCAAGGGACTCTAACAGTCTTCTCCAAAACCACAGTTCAAAAGCATCAATTCTTTGGTGCTCAGTTTTCCTTATAGTCCAACTCTCACAGCCATACATGACTACTGGAAAAACCATAACCTTGACTAGATGGACCTTTGTTGGCCAAGTCCAATACGCTAGTCTAGGTTGTTCATAACTTTCTTTCCAAGCAGTAAGTGTTTTTTAATATCATGGTTGCATTCACCATTTGCTGTGATTCTGGATCCCCCCAAAATAAAGTCTGTCACTGTTTTGCCATCTATTTGCCATGAAGTGATGGGACCAGATGCCATGATCTTAGTTTTCTGAATGTTGAGCTTTAAATCAACATTTCCACTTTCCTCTTTCACTTTCATAAAGAGGCTCTTTATTACTTTTTCAGTTTCTGCCTTAAGGGTGGAATATCTGCATATCTGAGGTTATTGATATTTCTCCCGCCAATCTTGATTCCAGCTTGTGCTTCTTCCAGCTCAGCATTTCTCATGATGTATCTCAGTAGATACTACTACTGGATCAATTGCTTCTTTCGTCTCTCATACCTTGTTTATCTTATTCACTGTGATACTACTGACATTGAGCATGTTTCATGATCCATGAAAATTGCTCAATAAATAATTATTAATAAAATAGACTATACATAGCATGTTTCCATGGAGACTATTACTTCTTTTTCATTTGCTGAAAGCTGAACATGTTTCTTAGAAAATATGTCATGCAGACAAAAATCTCACATATTATTTTAGTCCTCCCATCTTGATGCTGACCGCTAGAATAAGTGTGAACCCACAGTTCTGTTCTTATCTAATCTTCCCAGGTAGGCCAGTGGTAAAGAATCTGCCTGCAAGGCAGATGACCTGGGTTCAACCCCTGAATTGGGAAGAGCCCTTGGAGGAGGAAATGGCAACCCACTCCAATATTCTTGCAGAGTCAGACAGAATTGAAGGAATAAACACACACACACAAGAAATATGATTTGGTCATTATTATAGTTACTAAATTCATATAGCAGTAAAACTTTTATATAGTTTTTATTATAAACTATCAAATGTTTGGTTACTTTTAATAAAGGTTTTCCAATAGGATATTTGCATTTTCTGATTGCAGTTAAGCTTTTGTTGTTATGGGTCTGTAGGCAGTGGTGAGGGAAAGTCTAGTAGGAAATTCCTTCTTGAAGCTAATCTAATTTCCTACACTGTGTGTATCCAGCCTCCCCTCTCCGAGCCAATCAGAACAGGAAGAAAAGCTTCCTGGGAGGAGAGGACCATTTTACCAGACAATTCATATTCTAAAGCTAGTGTTTGGAGGAAATCCCTGGTTAGGACTCGGCACTTTCACTGCCAAGGACACGGGTTTAGTCCTTGGTCAGAGAACTAAGATCCTGCAAGCCACACAGCACAGCCTACAATAAAAATAAAGCCAGTGTCTGCAAATCCTGTGTTTGCCAACTGAATGTTACTACCCACTAGCCTCAAAAAGCCTCAAGTAGTCTTTACAGTAATTATGTGTTAGTAGCACCTTCACAGAAGCAAAGCAAATAGGCAAAGATCCATCTTTTCCAGAAGAAGCTACCATCAACCTGGACCTGAAAGGTGTTCTACAGATGTTTAGAAGAAGCTGAGGTCACAATCAGGAAGATGGGTGAGCATAAAGATGAGGACAAGAAGGCTGGGCAGACAAGGCTGTTAAGAAGAAGAAATGAAGGTCTACAGTGCAGCACAGGGAACTCCACTCAGTGCTCCGTGGCAACCTAGATGGGAAGGAAATTCAACACAAGAGGGGATCTGCGCACACCTACGGCTCACTCGCTGTGCTATGCAGCAGAAGATAACACTGTGGAGCAACTATACTCCTACATATACAGAAAATAAACAAGGAGGAGAAAAGAAACACGCCTAACGAAACTGGCTGAAACAGACAGCAGAACGACAATCCCTGAAAATCCACACACTGACATCATTAGACACAGACGTGAAGACTGAAAAAAATACAAAAAGATAATAGGAAACACAACTAAAGGGAAAGAAACTCTTCGGGTAACCACGTAAGTTTTTAAAAGGAGCAAATAAGACTTGCAGACATATAACATATAACTGACATCAAAACTCAGCGGCTGGTTTCCAAAGAACAACAGGTGAAATGGAAGAGAACCAGAAGGAAGTTCTTAAGACTACTTTCAAAATCTATTCCAGAGAGTCAGAAAGATGGAGAAAAGCACAGGTTTCTACTTTTCAGATATTTCATAAGATGTCAAGCACTTTTGTTAATAAGCTTTGCTGTGTTCGTACACTTAACGATAATCATTTCCTAAATCCTCTACTCAAGGTATTCTTAGTTTATTCTTATACGTGTGTTTGTGTAAGAATGTAAATATATATTTAAAACATATGACCAACTTTATATGTTTTTTATATAAAGATACATGGCAATTCGCTGTCAGAGAAAGCAACTAAAATAATCCAAAATAATGAAATTACCAACTAAATGAAGATGGCAAAACTCCACCACCAATTTCCACAGTATGGTACTTACAGTAAGAACAGCCGTAGACCTCAATCCTGAGCCCGATGCGGCCTTCTCCATTCCAATCCAGGGGCACAAAGCGCACGTAGCGGGCGATGACCGGATGCTGTAAATCGTGCCGGACAACACTGTCAGAGTTGACATTCCCCGGAAACGCCTGGCAAAAAGAAAAGAAAAAAAAAGAGAGATTTGAAAATTAGGGGAAGATACTTTAGAAACCACCATGTACTCTATGTGCTAATATAAACTTAAACTGTTTTTGCAATAGAGGTTTTATATTCTCTAAACCATAAACAAATCAAAAAAAGCTTCCGTACTTTATTTGAAAAACAGGGCCAGTTTTAAATGTGAGCTAGGACAAAGTTTCCAAGGGTTCTTTCATATATGGAAATGCACACACATGTTAAAAAAATGAAACACTCTGACTTACGCTGCAGTATCCAGTAAACAATTCTGAGTTCTACTATTTTACATTTAAACTATGCAGTATACATTTTTTAAAGCACACTCCAATCATATTTCTTGCTTTTTAAAAATCTTCTCTTCATGACTACCCATGCCATCATCAGAAATCTGAAAAAAACTTTTCAACATTGAGTTCGGCAGAAAGAGCGACTGAATACACTGTGCAGAGGTCAGGGACATCTACATTTTATTAGCATAACTACATGTGAACGCATTTATTTCATATGCCTTATTCATGGAAGATTCTATATTACTGTTTTATGTTGAAAGGTCGTACTGTCTATTTTGGGGGCAGAGAACGAAAGGATTTTCTTTGGTCACGACCATCATTCCTCAGCAAACATTTATAAAACATTTACTGCATAATAAACATTAACACAAGGTGTTATGGGAAACCCAGGAGTAAAGAAAGCCATCGATGCTACATTCAAAAAGAGTGTGCAAGCTACTAACAGGAAAATATCAATATGAAATTATAACGTACAGGAGATTTAAAGCAAGAGACTAATAATATTTTAGAACATGTCAAATAAATGAGAAATACATGTGTAACCAACAAGACATGTTTTGTTGTTCTTGCTAGTTTCTAAGTTGTGTCTGAGTTGGTGACCTCGTGCCCTGTAGCCCTCCAGGCTCCACTGTCCACGGGCTTTCCCAAATAAGAACACTGGAGTGAGTGGCTATTTCCTTCTCCAGTTTTAAACACGAGCTGCCTTAATTTCATATACACATTCTAGCTGTCCATATCTTAAATAACTTGAGTTTTTGGAAAGCTGTATTCCACATGTGAGGTGAGGTGAGGTGAAGTCTCTCAGTCGTGTCCGACTCTTTGCGACCCCGTGGACTGTAACCTACTAGGCTTCTCTGTCCATGGGATTCTCCAGGCAAGAATACTGGAGTGGACTGCCATTTCCTTCTCCAGGGGATCTTCCCGACCCAGGGATCGAACCCAGGGTTCTGCATTGGAGGCAGACGCTTTACCCTCTGAGCCACCAGGGAAGCCCATATTCCACATGAGGTCCTCTTTTATATTTTTAAAATAATCTCTTAAACATTGAAATAAAAAAATTAGAAAGAACACTGGACATTTTAAGTCATAACATGATACAACATAAGCACCATATTACATGGCTAATCTGTTGCATTCTTAACTGATATTTTGAATTTGTTTCTACATTAAATCAGGAGTTTTATACTTTCAATAAAGAATACATGGCAGCTTTGAAACAGAAGGCTCTGGCTTAATTGCATACAAATACACGTATGCAAAAAGGTATGCTGAAATACTTCCTCAAGATTTAAACTACTCTTTAGAACATTCAGGCAGCTCCAATAATCTGCAAAATGGGTAATAGTCTGTGTGTGTGTGTGTGTGTGTGTGTGTGTGTGTGTGTGTGCATGCACACGTGCTAGTGTTCAGTAGCCTCCTACTGTTTGCTACCCCATGAACACGGCCTGCCAGGCTTCTCTGTCCATGGGATTTTTCCAGGCAAAAATACTGCAGTGGGTTGCCATTTCCTTCTCCAGGGGATCTTCCTGACCCATGGATGGAACCTATGTCTCCTGCATCACAGGTAGATTCTTTACCAGCTGAGTCACCGGGGAAGTCCTAATAGTCTATAACATATATAATTATATGCTTTGGAAACTGAGATATTCTTCAATAATGATCCCTACTGTGTTCTCCTTCATTTTCCTGAAGCTGCTGTCTTAGTTAAAGTGTTCATTCAGATTTTTTATCATTCATAAGATCTTATGGAAAAAATCCAAAATCCAAACTTTTTGGCCATACTGATACATACTACCACTGCCTTTCAAAATAGCCATATCCTCTTCTTCATTGGACAAAACCATTTGAGGTTTACATCTTAAATTTCATCACGTAAATAGACATCTTCTTTGCATCTTGCTGACAACATTTGATCAAGGAAATCAGATTTCTTTTTTCTTTGTAGGTATTTTTCCAGCCAGCTTTTAGTTTTACACAGAAGCCACAAGTTTATTTTATTAAACTGCGGCTCCATTTTAATATCACTATTGGTTGTCCTGGCTTCAAAAGCAATACCAGTGAGAATTCCTGAATTAATTCCCTGAGTGCATATAGATTAACCTAAATACTATCTTAAATAAGATTCAACAAAAGCCAGCAAACAATTTTAACTTAAGGATAAATTATATGCTTAACATATATAGCTATAAGCTTCCCTGGTGGCTCAGATGACAAGGAATCCATCTGCAATGTGGGAGACCCAGGTTCGATCCCTGAGTTGGGAAGATCCCCTGGAGAAGGGAATGGCAACCTACTCCAGTATTCTTGTCTGGAGAATCCCATAGATGGAGAAACCTGAAGGGCTAGAGTCCATGAGGTCGCAGAGTCAGACACGACTGAGTGATTAACACACACTCACATATGCTTAACATGGGTCTAAGTGGTATGTGAATATTAAAAACAACACAGACAGCAAGTAACTTTCTTAGAAATCTGTGTCTGAGACATTTCTAGTCTGATGAAGCCTGAAAAAAAAAAAAAAAAAAAAATCATTGTTCTGTGTTCTCCTGTTTTCCCCAGTACTTCATTTCTGACACCAGACATATGGGTTTTCCCACACGCCAAGCTATTCTCTGTGGTTCCATACCCTTAACTCAATTCTAATACTATCTCCCTGGAGGTAGATTCAGATTCCACAGGTGAAGGGCTGAGGTCCTCAAGAGCACCCCTCCTTCAGATGCCAATCTCCAGCCCAGTTTATCAGCCATGCTTCTGAAGGACCATACATCCAGAGGTCCCCACAACCCCCTCCTTAGGTTCAACTGTTGCTGAACAGCTCACAAAACACAGGAAAACAGTTTACAAAATAGATTACTGGTTTATGCTGAAGGATTCAACTCAGGAACAAATGGAAGAGATGCACAGAGCAAGGTGGGTGAGAAGGGCTGGAGGCACACTCCAGGTGTACCACCCTTCTACCACCTCTATTTATTCACCAAGCGTTCTAAACTCCTGAAATTCTTGATTTTTATGGCAGCTACTGTGGACATTTGTGATGACCAAATTCTTTTGCCATGCTCACCTTCTCAGAGGTCAGTTCAGTTCAGTGGCTCAATAGTGTCCAATTCTTTGTGACCCCATGAATTGCAGCACGTCAGGCCTCTCTGTCTATCATCACCTCCTGGAGTTCACACAAACTCATGTCCATCGAGTTGGTGATGCCATTCAGCCATCTCACCCTCTGTAGTCCCCTTCTCCTCCTGCCCTGAATTCCTCCCAGCATCAGTTTTTTCCAACGAGTCAACTCTTCGCATGAGGTGGCCAAAGTACTGGAGTTTCAGCTTTAGCACCAGTCCTTCCAAAGAACACACAGGACTGATCTCCTTTAGCATGGACTGGTGGGATCTCCTTGCAGTCCAAGGGACTCTCAAGAGTTTTCTCCAACACCAAAGTTCAAAAGCATCAATTCTTCAGCACACAGCTTTCTTCACAGTCCAACTCTCACAACCATGCATGACCACAGGAAAAAACAATAGCCTTGACTAGACGGACCTTGGTCAGCAAAGTAATGTCTCTGCTTTTGAATATGCTATCTAGGTTGGTCATAACTTTCCTACCAAGGAGTAACTGTCTTTTAATTTCATGGATACAGTCACTATCTGCAGTGATTTTGGAGTCCAAAAAAATGAAGTCTGACACTGTTTCCACTGTTTCCCCATCTATTTCCCATGAAGTGACGGGACTATATGCCGTGATCTTTGTTTTCTGAATCTTGAGCTTTAAGCCAACTTTTTCACTCTCCTCTTTTACTTTCATCAAGAGGCTTTTTAGTTCCTCTTCACTTTCTGCCATAAAGGTGGTGTCATCTGCATATCTGAGGTTATTGATATTTCTCCCAGCAATCTTGATTCCAGCTTGTGCTTCTTCCAGTCCAGCATTTCTCATGATGTACTCTGCATATAAGTTAAATAAGCAGGATGACAATGTTGATGTACTCCTTTTCCTATTTGGAACCAGTCTGTTGTTCCATGTCCAATACTAACTGTTGCTTCCTGACCTGCATACAGATTTCTCAAGAGGCAGGTCATGTGGTCTGGTATTCCCATCTCTTTCAGAATCTTCCACAGTTTATTGTGATCCACACAGTCAAACATTTTGGCATAGTCAATAAAGCAGAAATAGATGCTTTTCTGGAACTCTCTTCCTTTTTCCATGATCTACCAGATGCTGGCAATTTGATCTCTGGTTCCTCTGCCTTTTCTAAAACCAGCTTGAACATCTGGAATTTCACAGGTCACGTATTGCCAAAGCCTGGCTTGGAGTATGTTGAGCATTTCTTTAGTAGCATGTGAGATGAGTGCAACTGTGCACTAGTCTCAGCATTCTTTGGCATTGCCTTTCTTTGGAACTGGAATGAAAACTGACCTTTTCCAGTCCTGTGGCCACTGCTGAGTTTTCCAAATTTGCTAGCATATTGAGTGCAACACTTCCATAGCATCGTCTTCCAGGGTTTGAAATAGCTCAACTGGAATTCCATCACCTCCACTAGCTTTGTTCATAGTGACACTTTTTAAGGCCCACTTGACTTCACATTCCAGGATGTCTGGCTCTAGGTAAGTAATCACACCATTGTGATTTTCTTGGTCGTGAAGATCTTTTTTGTACAGTTCTGTGTATTCTTGCCACCTCTTCTTAATATCTTCTGCTTCTGTGAGGTCCATACCATTTCTGTCCTTTATCGAGGCCATCTTTGCATGAAATGTTCCCTTGGTATCTCTAATTTTCTTGAAGAGGTCTCTAGTCTTTCTCATTCTGTTCTTTTCCTCTATTTCTTTGCACTGATCGCTGAAGAAGGCTTTCTTATCTCTTCTTGCTATTCTTTGGAACTCTGCATTCAGATGCTTATACCTTTCCTTTTCTCCTTTGCTTTTCAGTTCTCTTCTCATCACAGCTATTTGTAAGGCCTCCCCAAACAGCCATTTTGCTTTTTTGCATTTCTTTTCCATGGGGATGGTCTTGATCCCTGTCTCCTGTACAGTGTCATGAGCCTCCATCCATAGTTCATCAGGCACTCTATCTATCAGATCTAGGCCCTTAAACCTATTTCTCACTTCCTCTGTATAATCATAAGGGATTTGATTAAGGTCATACCTGAATGGTCTAGTGGTTTTCCCTACTTTCTTCAGTTTAAGTCTGAAGTTGGCAAAAAGGAGTTCATGATCTGAGCCACAGTCAGCTCCTGGTCTTGTTTTTGCTGACTGTATAGAGCTTCTCTATCTTTAGCTGCAAAGAATATAATCAATCTGATTTTTGGTGTTGACCATCTGGTAATGTCCATGTGTAGAATCCTCTCCTGTGTTGTTGGAAGAGGGTGTTTGCTATGATCAGTGCGGCTGAAAGTTTCAACTCACTTATCAAATCACGTGGTTGGTTTCATCTTAAGGTTATCAAGGGAGTTTTCAAAAATCACCTCATTGGCATAAACTCAGGTATGGGTTGAAAGGAATTTGTTATGAATAACAAAAGACAACCATTTCATCTTTATCACACTTATCACTTAGGAAATCCCAGGAGTTTCAGAACCCATGTGGCAGACAGCATGGATAAAGACCAAAAATATATATTTCTCACTATAAATCCTGATATCACAGGCCTAAAATAAAATATGAAAAAAATGTTGCAAAAGGCGGCATTAAAAGGAAGTACAGCAGTGTGTGGCATAGCTAGTGATTTCAATAATCCTTCGAATCCTATGAAAACAATGTAATCAGGAGAACTATAGAAAGAGGTAAACTTTAACTGGATAGGAGGGCAGAATGATGTTTAGGAGACAGAAAGCAAGAAAGACACAGGAGAGGACTGGGAAAGACTGGAAAAAGAAGGAACTCAGAAGTAAGTCAGAAAGAGAAACACCAAGACAATTTAGAAAGACAGTAATGACGATGCTATATGCAAGGCAGCAAAAGAGACACAGAAGTAAAGAACAGACTTTTAGACTATGTGGGAGAAGGCGAGGGTGGGATGATTTGAGAGAATAGCATTGAAACATATATATTACCCTATGTAAAATAGATGACCAGCACAAGTTCGATGCAGGAAGCAGGGCACTCAAAGCCGGTGCTCTGGGACAATCCAGAGGGATGAGGTGGGGAGGGAGGTGGGAGGGGGTTCAGGATGGGGGGACACGTGGCTGATTCATGTCGATGTATGGCAAAATGCACAATATTGTAAAGTAATTACCCTCCAATTAAAATAAATTAATTAATTAAAAATACACACACACACACACAAGAAGGAGCTCAGATCTAGGTCTGGAGATACCCTGAGTCCAGTGGTTCTGGTGAAATTTTGTTCTTTAGGGGAAACTTCTCTAGCCCTCATCTATTTTATTCCTTCTCTCCATGTCTGTTCCCCCAAAAAGATCTGACTAGCTTATCTAAAAAATCTACTTTAGAACTAAAACTGCGGACTCTGAAAACATAAACTATATTCTGGAATAAGTGATAGGACATAAATCTGACTGGAAGAAGTGTTCATATTGGAAACTCATGAGTGTTTTAATAAGTCCTGTCTGATTGTGGACAGAAGAATACAGCATGTGTTTCTTTTCTAAATAATAGAATAAAAGCCATATTTAGAAGATCTTGGATGGTGGGAGATCAAGATGGGGCAGAAAGACGAGTCATAGAGTTCAAAGTCAATGCCACGTGGTGGGAAAGGAAAATGTTTCAAAAGAAGATTTAATAACACTTTGAGAGGAGGGAGTAAAAACAATGACATAAACCAATCTATTCACATATTGGCATTGGCGACAAAGAGAGGGAAGGGGGGATAAAATGGTAGACATCCATCCTCTCCCTCCCCAGCAACCTCTTCTCTTTAAGTAACAGCACCGAGATCTTCTTTACAATGTTACCCAATATTCACTCTTAATCCACCTGATTCAGGAGAGGCAGATGCCACACCAAGGCTCCCCCTTAGCACTTCTGCTCAAAGTGCTATATATTCATATATCCATTCATTCACTCAGGGGCTATATGAGACCTTTTTATGCAGCAGATACCGTTCAAATCACTGGGGAGGCAGAAGTGGACAATACAGTTTCAGCTCACATGGCATTTGCGTTATTAAAGTATACAATATGTCAGTACAAAGTGGGGCAAATAATAAACAATATGCAATGGGTATATTCAATGCTTCCAATAGCCAGGACGTGGAAACACTCAAAGTGTTCATTGACAGATGAATGGAAAAGATTCAGTATATGTACACAACGGAATATTACTCAGTTATATAAAAGAACAAAATGCTGCCATTCATCACAACACGGAAGGGCCTAGAGATTATAATACTGAATGAAGTGAGACAGAGAAAGGCAAATATGCTGCTTATATATGGAATCTAGAAAAAAATGGTACAAGTGAATTTATTTACAAAAGAGAAATAGAGTTATAGATGTAGAAAACAAACTTATAGTTACTGGTATGGGAAGCGTGGGAAGGATAAACTAGGAGATCAGGATTGACATATACACAAATGGATAACTAGCAAGGATCTACTGTGTAGCACAGGAAACTCTACTCAATATTCCGTAATGACCTACATGGAAAAATAATCTAAGAAAGAGTGGATATAGGAATATATACAATTGATTCACTTTGATGTACAGCAAAAACTAACACAGCATTTTAAATCAACTATGCTCTGATAAATGTTTTAAAATATAATATATATATAAGTTAAATACACTGAGTCATATAATACGTATGAACTGTTGTATATTATAGGTATGGCTCAGTTTCTGCTTTATAGATGCTTTTATAAGGTTTCTGGCACCACTGCCTAGAGAAAGTCTATTGGCACCATCTTTCCAACAGCATTTGCTCACTTCACGTCTCTATCCTGTTTGGTAATTCTTGCAATATTTCAAGCGTTTTCATTATTATTATACTCACTATCATGATGTGTGGTCAGTGATCTTTGATGCCACTAATGCAACTGTTTGGGGGTAACTTGAAACACACCCACATAAGAGTGAATAACCTATAAACATTCTGTACATTCTGACTTCCCCACTGACCTGCCATTCCTCCATCTCTTTTCCTTTCCTTGGGCCTCCCTATTCCTTGAGATAGAACAATACTGAAATTAGGCCAATTAATAGCCCAAGAATGGCCTCTAAGTGTTTAAATGAAAGGAACAGTCAACTGACATAGCACATTTCACGTTGTTTTATCCGAACAAATTTCTGCAGGCACCCCAACCTTCAACAACATTATGCTGATAACTCAGCAGCATCAACTTTGATGCAAGATCCTCCACCAGCTAAAAGATCACAGTTCCCTGAAGGTTCAGATGAGGACTAGCATTTCTTAGCAATCAAGTATTTTAAAATTAAGATGTGGCCATTGTTTCTAGACAAAATGGTACTATACACTGAGCAGACTACAGTATAGCATAAACATAACTTTGAGACTGTTTTATTGTGAAACCAAAAGAAGTCAATAGTATAAGCCAAAGTAAGAAATGCAAACATCTTGAGTACACGCTGCATGTTTTGGGGGCAGGAAGGAAGCCAGAATTTATGGAGCAATGTGAAGAAGCAAGGATGACCTGAAGGCCATGACAATGTGGTACACTTCATATTAATTGGGCTAAAAGAAACTTCACTGAAGAGTTTTCAGTAAAAATGTCACATAATTTAAATGTTAAGCTTGGGGCCACTAAAATGGGATTCCCAGGTGGCACTGGTGGTAAAGAGCCTGCCCATCAATGCAGGAGACTTAAAGACACAGGTCTGACCCCTGGGTTGGGAAGACCCCTTGGAGGAGGGCATGGAAACCCACTCCAGTCTTCTTGCCTGGAAAACCCAGTGGACAGAGGAGCCTGGCGGACTACAGTCCATGGAGTCACAAAGAGTCAAACAAAACTGAAGCGACGTAGCACGCACACACACACACACACACACACACACACACACCCCACTAAAATACAGCTCCCCGAATAAAGCAGAGTTCCTAGTATAATAGTAGAAGATGCCGTAGCATATTATAAAATACGGGAGAGTGCTGGATAGGACAAACTGGTTACAGCGCTCTGGAGGAGTGAAGGCGTTAGGGAGAAGGTAGGGATGATGCTGTGGAAGTGAGCGCTGGAGAGGAGCAACAGGACACGGCTTCCAGCCTGGACCCCAAACGCACAACACGCGAGGAGAAACCGAAGCAAAACACAGAACTACCAGGAATGGAAGCTCTCCGTCCACTGAGCTCCCATTGGCCACTCTGGTTACCATAGAAAGGGATGGACAGCAGAGAAAGATGAAGTAGGCCCATCTGCGATGATGCCATTTCCGCATCTAAATTCAGAGCCTGCAGAAGAAAATCTACAAGAGTTTTGATGATCTGATCTGTGTCCTCACTGGTTTGTGTATTTTTTTTTAAAGCAACAAAGAATACTGACTAATACAAACATATTTGAAGGGAAAGATAATTAGTGAAGATTTAAATACATTGTCTTTGAGATGTCTTCATGAAACTGAAAGGTCACATAGAAAATTTGAGATGTTTAGCATAGCTTTTCAGAAAGGGTAACATTTATTATTTATGAACAAATGTATGGCATATGGTATTTTCTTCAGAATTCACAGCATCAGTAGATTGTGGTTTTTTTACTCCTTTTCATTTCCAAGCATATTGAGGCTTAAGACATTATCCTAAATTGAAGTTGAAAATATTTCAGAGAAATGATGTAGGCGTTACTGATTGTTGTCTTGAATATAAAGGTACAAATACATGTGAAATGTCTGTTCTATAATAGTATTCAGAAAAGTTAAGAAATTTAGGAGGAGGTGTAGTCATTGATTTAACAAAACAACATCCAATATTTATATACTACTTTCTTTTTTAAAGCTTTCTAGTACACACTGTATGGTTTCTGCCTTATAGGAAATCCTAACTTAGGGAGGGATCTATTTTTTCAAACCAATAAATTCAGGCTATGAGAAAGTAGAGCACTTAACCAATGCTGAACAGCTAGTCTGGGCAAACCAGGGCAAAGTAAGAATTCTTTCCACTCCCTCAATGACCTTTGCTTGAGAATCAAGTTTTCAGCAAGGAATAAAGGCTTTTCTATTTAGGCACAACACTTTTTTTTTTTTTTTTTGATGTTTGATGTTACCTGTTTGAATATCAAAGTTTGGTAGATAATTTTCATCAAATGTACATTTGGGGCATACACTTGGTTTCTGGCTCATTTATCAGGTAACCTATTTGGCCTGTATGCCTTAGTTTTCCCGACATTTTTATTTACAGTAATTTTGACAATATTAATATTTTCTTCTCTCAGAAGTTTTCTAAAAAGATACTTCTACTGTAATATTAGCCACAGTTTCCCTGAAAATCTTAATATAAGTAATTAAAAAGCTGGAGTGACACTACTTATGATTTAAAAAAAAGAGTAGTCTGCTATAATGCTGTATTTTTTAAAGCAGTAGTGACTACTTTGTCATAGGGCTTGAAAAGGAAATTATTTTTTCAAATAATTTGGCTGGCTCTTATAATTCTTGTACTTTTCACATGGATTTTTAAAGAGGAACAGAAAAACAAAGATATACAGCTGATTTTAGAAATCCCCTAAAATCTGAAAATATGCATTGCAAATTGAAAAAATAAATTTGAACATTTCTTGAATAGAATACTATCCTTTAAAATTCCACCTTCATTTAGATAAGTGCTGCACAATAATATATGGTTGATGGATACAAGAGAGCATCAGACAAATTCATCACTGTAAGACTGACAAATCAATTTACATAAGCTTGTAAATTTCATGTCCCTGCTATTCAATCTCCTGACATGGCTGTGATTCGCATATATGCCCAGAAGGATTTATTTTTTATTTTTACTAACATAGAATTTCTGTAACTCACAAATCTTCATGCTTAGTAAAATAAGGCTAAACCTATGATGATTCTTTTGAGTTACTGTCCTAAAAACTATTAAAATATGCAGCAAAGAAGGCTAATATCTAAAAGAGACTGATTATATTCTTTGCAGCCAAAGATGGAGAAGCTCTATCAGTTCAGTTCAGTTCAGACTCTCAGTCATGTCTGACTCTTTGAGACCCCACGAATTGCAGCACACCAGGCCTCCCTGTCCATCGCCATTTCTCGGAGTTCACTCAGACTCATGTCCCTCGAGTCTGTGATGCCATCCAGCCATCTCATCCTCAGCCATCCCCTTCTCCTCTTGCCCCCAATCCCTCCCAGTATCGGAGTCTTTTCCAGTGAATCAACTCTTCTCATGAGGTGGCCAAAGTACTGAAGTTTCAGCTTTAGCATCATTCCTTCCAAAGAAATCCCAGGGTTGATCTCCTTCAGAATGGACTGGTTGGATTTCCTTGCAGTCCCAGGGACTCTCAAGAGTCTTCTCCAACACCACAGTTCAAATGCATCAATTCTTTGGTGCTCAGCCTTCTTCACAGTCCAACTCTCACATCCATACATGACCACAGGAAAAACCATAGCCTTGACTAGACGGACCTTAGTCGGCAAAGCAATGTCTCTGCTTTTGAATATATTATCTGGGTTGGTCATAACTTTTCTTCCAAGGAGTAAGCGTCTTCTAATTTCATGGCTGCAGTCACCATATGCAGTGATTTTGGAGCCCAGTTTGACACTGTTTCCCCATCTATTTGCCATGAAGTGATGGGACCGGATGTCATGATCTTCTTTTTCTGAATGTTGAGCTTTAAGTCAACTTTTTCACTCTCCTCTTTCACTTTCATCAAGAGGCTTTTTAGTTCCTCTTCACTCTCTGCCATAATGGTGGTGTCATCTGCATATCTGAGGTTATTGATATTTCTCCCGGCAATCTTGATTCCAGATTGTGCTTCTTCCAGTCCAGCGTTTTTCATGATGTACTCTATATATAAGTTAAATAAGCAGGGTGACAATATACAGCCTTGATGTACTCCTTTTCCTATTTGGAACCAGTCTTTTGTTCCATGTCCATTTCTAACTGTTGGTTCCTGACCTGCATACAGAGTTCTCAAGTGGGCCATTGGAAACATCATTAGAACAAAGCTGGTGGAGGTGATGGAATTCCAGCGGAGCTATTTCAAATTCTAAAAGATGGTGCTGTTAAAGTGCTACACTCAGTATGTCAGCAAATTTGGAAAATTCATCAGTGGCTACAGGACTGGGAAAGGTCAGTATTCATTCCAATCCCAAAGAAAGGCAATGCCAAAAAATGCTCAAAGTATCACACGGTTTCACTCATTGACATCCCAGCAAAGTAATGCTGAAATTCCTTCAAGCCAGGCTTCAAAAAGACATGAACCGATCACTTCCAGATGTACAAACTGGATTTAGAAAAGGCAGAGGACCCAGAAATCAAACTGCCAACATCCATCAGATCATTGAAAATGCAAAGGGATTCGAGAAAAACATCTACTTCTGCTTCATTAACTATGCTAAAGCCTTTGACTGTGTGGATCACAATAAACTGTGGAAAATTCTTCAAGAGATGAGGATACTAGACTACCTTACCTGCCTCCTGAAAAACCTGAATACAGGTCAAGAAGCAACAGAGACAACTGGACATGGAACAACAGACTGGTTCCTAATTGGGAAAGGAGTACATCAAGGCTGTATATTGTCACCCTGCTTATTTAACTTATATGCAGAATACATCCTGTAAAATGCTGGTCTGGATGAATCACAAGCTGGAGTCAAGATTGCCAGGAAAAATAACTACAATCTCAGATATGCAGATGACACCATCCTAAAGGCAGAAAGCAAAGAGGAACTAAGGAGCCTCTTGATGAATGTGCAAGAAAAGAGTGAAAAAGCTGGCTTAAATCTCATAACTCAAACAACTAATATTATGACACCTGGCCCCATCAATTCATGACAAATAGATGGGGAAAAAGTGGAAACAGTGACAAATTTTATCTTGGAGGGCTTCAAAATCACTGCAGATTGTATCTACGGCCATAGTATTAAAAGACACTTGCTCCTTGGAAGAAAAGCTAAGACAAAGCTAGACAGTGTGTTAAAAAGTAGAGACATCACTTTGCCGATAGAGGTCTGTACAGTTTTTCCAGTAGTGGTTTTTCTAGTAGTCATGTACAGATGTGACATTTGGACCATAAAGAAGGCTGAGAGACAAAAATTTGATGCCATCAAACTGTGGTACTGGAAAAGACTCCTGAAGTGTCCCTTCAACTGGAAGAAGATTACGCCAATCAATCCTAAAGGAAATAAACCCTGAAAGTTCCTTGGAAGAACTGATGCTAAAGATGAACCTCTAATACTTTGACCACCTGATGCAAAGAGCTGACTATGGAAAAGATCCTGATGCTGGGAAGGATTGAAGACAGGAGAGGTACGTGACAGAGGATGAGATGATTGGATGACACCACCAACTCAATAGACATGAGTTGGAACAAATTGGGAGATTGTGAAGGACAGGGAAGCATAGAGACACAAACACGACACTACGTCGTGTCCGACTCTTGTGACCCCATGGACTGCAGCCTGCCATGCTCCTCTGTCCATGGGATTCTCCAGGCAAGAATACTGGAGTGGGTTGCCATTTCCTTCTCCAGTGGAACTTACTGACCCAGGGATCGAACCCAGGTCTCCTGCACTGCAGGCAGATGCTTTACCAACCAATCTACTACCGGGGTGGTGTGTAAATGGATGAGTAGTAGTACTTTAGGTCAAAGTAGAGGGGAGTTTAGGATCTCTTGGGTCACACAGAGATGCATCAGTTAAGTTCAGTCACTCAGTCATGTCCGACTCTTTGAGACCCCATGAATTGCAGCACACCAGGCCTCCCTGTCCATCATCAACTCCTGGAGTTCACTCAGACTCAGATCCATTGAGTCACTGATGCCATCCAGCCATCTCATCCTCTGTCGTCCCCTTCTCCTCCTGCCTCCAATCTCTCCCAGCATCAGAGTCTTTTCCAATGAGTCAACTCTTCGCATGAGGTGGCCAGAGTACTGGAGTTTCAGCTTTAGCATCAGTCCTTCCAAAGAAATCCCAGGGTTGATCTCCTTCAGAATGGACTGGTTGGATCTCTTTGCAGTCCAAGGGACTCTCAAGAGTCTTCTCCAACACCACAGTTCAAAACCATCAATTGTTCGGCATTTAGCCTTCTTCACAGTCCAACTCTCACATCCATACATGACCACAGGAAAAGCCATAGCCTTGACTAGATGGACCTTAGTCAGCAAAGTAATGGTATGATGCAATTCATAGGGTTTTAGAGAATCAAACAATTTATGACTGAACAGTGAACAACAGCAAAGAACTTTTTAAAAAGTAGTGAGTTGTTCAGGATGCTAATTGCAGAATAATCTAAACAGGACTGAAGTTTTAATAACTGAAGATTTCCCACCGTGGGCAGTAAGTATTTCTTCCAGTTTATATCATCGTTTCACTGATGTAAGAGAAGGGTAGAGGCAACCTTTTTCACTCTAAAGTACCAAGTAGTAAATATTTTAGGTTTTGCAGGGTACAGACTTCTCAGTCCCAGATCCTTCTTTTTCTTTTTTAGTTTTATTTTAACAACATTTGAAAAATGTAAAAGCCTTCCTAGTTCCCTGACTTTAAAAGAACAGGAATAGAACAGACTTAGCCAAGGGGCTAGGGTTTGCCAACTCCTGGTCTGACGCTCTTTCATATTAACAAATATTCCCTCGGATAGGGAGCCAAACCTAAAATCATCAGAAGACTTTTCAGCCACTTAGCATTTAAAAACCAACAAACTTCAGAAAAGCATTTTGTCAATCCTTGAAGCATATAATTTATCGGAGTGAAGGAAATATATGAGGATTTAGAATATGCTCCCTTCAAATTCTTTATTATGGGGTTTGAAGTGTAACTTAGAAAGTATTTTATGAGAGAATAAACATACATTTAGCCCTCACTAAAACCTCACCTTTTAGAAACCCAAAATAAGCGATCACGGGCTCCTGCAGTGAATGAATGAAAAGGTAGATACACATCTCAGTGCAAAGGTTTTGCTTAAGACTGAAAAATGTGTCTAAAACACCCAGCTCTTGTGCTAGCAAGCCTAAGAAGAACTTTTAGTACTACCAACAATTCGCATATGTGGCACATTAGTGAGAAAAACAACAATACATAAATACTTCCTAAATGTGAGATATTGTTTTCTTAAGACAAATAATATCTGTGCTGCCATAAAAACATACATTGATGAATCCTTTGGTTGATGTTGTAAATCCGTGATCACCATGATCACTTTTAAGTGAAATTTTATTTCTTGCTGGATTTTGAGCTTTATTGTCCCCATGCCATCAATTTATATCAAAAGGTAGAAATAGATTTTCCCCTTTGAAATCTTGATGGGAGTCTTGAAGCCTAAGTTACACTCCTTGCTGAGCAGAAAGAAAAGAAGTGCCTTCATAAAGTATTGCATGTGTTACAGCTTCACTCTGGCCTCTTCACCTGAACACTCCTGTGGTCATCTTGATCAGGCTATACAACCAATTTT
Source organism: Madoqua kirkii (assembly GCA_006408675.1). Classification (NCBI taxonomy): domain Eukaryota; kingdom Metazoa; phylum Chordata; class Mammalia; order Artiodactyla; family Bovidae; genus Madoqua; species Madoqua kirkii. Next base: position 27,286 of record SJYC01143549.1, read on the forward strand.
GCAGAACTCGGCTTACACAGCACTTTCTGACAGTCAGTACATTCCATCCTCTGACCCTCAATTACCCGCCATTCTACAGGGTGGCTCATAATATACTTCACTTTTCATTCCCTTCACTCAACTGTAATGACTTCGTTATGCCTGTGATTACACCCCTCATCACTGCTTCAGAAGGGAGTCTGCACTGAAGCTTGTGATCAAGCCTCTGGCTCACCACTGTTTTCCGATGCCCCCGTACAGAGTCTGGTGTTCAGTGAGCATCAGTTTACTGCATAAATGAATAAACAAAACATGAATTTTACATTTCATAGCTCTTGTTATTTCTGGCCATACCAAAGACTAGTTTAGAAGCTATTTATAGTTAATAAGCCATATGTTAGACAATGTACTACAGAAATTAGCTTGCTAGTGTGATTCAACAGGATACTAGGCTAATAAATAAAGTTTTCCCAGAGGTGTTGGGATGTCATTATCAGTATGCAAAGTGGCTGGGAATTCCAGAGATGATGGGGGAAATAAAAGGAGATGGTCATACAAAAATCATATCAAGATCAAGGGAGAAATGCTAGGAACAATGTGAAAATTAATACACACACAAACCCATCCATCAAATCTATGTTCACTTTGGTATGGACTTGAATTCTGCTAAAAGCATGCTCTGTGCAGTTGCTAAACCACAGCAGACATTGGGGAGAAAATGCTGCAACATTCTGCTGTATAAGCACAGTGCTCTCTGGACACCTCTGCTCCTGACAAATATTTCCAGTGATTTGCATTATGCCAAAGTTATGAACAGATTTTAGAATTAGTTTATTAGAGAAACTCTTAAGATTCCTGCACAGGATCTTCCTGACCCAAGGACTGAGCCAGTGTCTCTTATGTCTCTTGCCTTGGCAGGCGGTTTCTTTACCACTAACACTACCTGGGAAGCCTGCTTTTATATGTATCCCTAGCGAATTCCTTTTTATTGGTGAGTATTATTTCACTGTGTAATTATATCACCATTGTTTATCCACTTTTCTGTTGACAGACTCAATGATGTTTTCAATTGTTTTACTCTTATGAGTGAAATTGTTCAAAGTATTTGTGGAAATGCCTAGTAGAAGAATTTCTGAGCCAGAGAATGGATGAGTGCTTTAAAATTTTTAAAGAAAATGCCAGATAGTGATTATAACATCAGTCATATATCTTAAATTTCAGAGAAATCTGTATATTCTCTACAACTTAAATTCATTAATTTATTTATGTTCTACTTTGCTCTAAACATCTCTATATATTTTTCATCATCCTAAATGTCAAATTATAAGAAAGGGTGAAACTGATTGGAAAATGCTATCAACTGTCCTTTTCTCCAGCATTTGAAATAAATATATATACAAAGTAAAAAATACAAAAGGAAAGCTGTCAAGCTTGACCGCATTAAAGTACAGCACAGCTGATGGAGTCAGGAGATGGAAAAGTTTAAGAGAATGGAGAAGGAGAATATGATGAAAAATTCATGTTTTTTAAGTAAAGAGTCAAAGATACTAGAAAAATTTGATAGAATGGCAAACCCACTTGTGAGTATATCATTACATGTAACAAAATTAAACTCCAAAGAATTTTAAATGTTTGAGAAAATGTTGATATAATTGGTAAAAAAAAAAAAAAAACCAGGCCAGATATGGGGAAAAACAGGCTAACTAACTACAAGTTTATCTGACAAGAATTAGTAAGTCAGTAATTTCAAACTTGATAAATGAACAACCTGCTATATAAGGTATTGGAAGAATGCAGACAGGGATAAGGAGATACTGGGAAGGAAACTTTGCTTTTTATATTTAATTCTTCATGTACTACTTGATTAAAAGTGTTTCTTTATGTACTACTTTGATAAAAGAAACCACAAAACATATTTTTTGGCAGAGTTGTGTCCAAAACGTTGGCTTCAAGATTCATGGCAAAGTACACAGACGGAGATATGTTCAGTAGTGAGACCCATCTTGTCTGTAAAAATAAAATCTAACTAGCTGCTTGATAAAACAGAAGACTCCTGGGACTGAGCCCAGAAAGAGATTTCTCAAATGAGCCCAATGTAAAAGGAACCACGCTACACAATGAACAAAGTGTTCAACAGCATCTATATAAGAAGGTGGCAACAACCTTCATAGGGAGCTTCTTAAAGTTTCTAAATGCTGCAACACAATTTTACAATGGTAGTCAGAATCGCCAACGCAAGTTATTTAGTTCTGTGCTGGCTGGCTTAATCTAGAAACAGTTCAGAGTATTTAGAGGAATCAATGGATTGCACTGCCTTCAGCTGATCCTTCATAAACTTTGTTTTTCTCAGGAATCTGCTGTTTCAATGGCTCTGAATTTGAGAACATACATGGCGGTACCCAGAATACATCTAGCTCCAAATGTGGAACCAAAAGTATTCATCAGCATAAAATCAACAAAGCGAGCTTTATTTCGCGGGATGGTCAGTATTAGCAAAGTAAGTTACCATCTTCAAAATGTGTCTCTCCCCTGGTGGCTAAGTGGTAAAGAATTCACCTGCCAATGCAGGAGACATGGGTTTGATTCCCCGGTCTGGGAAGATCCCATCTGTCAAGATACAGTTGCTGCTGCTGCTGCTGAGTCGCTTCAGTCATGTCTGACTCTGTGCGACCCCATAGACGGCAGCCCACCAGGCTCCCCCGTCCCTGGGGATTCTCCAGGCAAGAACACTGGAGTGGGTTGCCATTTCCTTCTCCAATGCATGAAAGTGAAAGTGAAGTTGCTCAGTTGTGTCCGACTAGTAGCGACCCCATGGACTGCAGCCCACCAGGCTCCTCCAGCCATGGGATTTTCCAGGCAAGAGTACTGGAGTGGGGTGCCTTTCTTAAGCTTGTGCAAAACTACTGAGCCTGTGCTCTAAAGCCCAGGAACCACAACTACTGAAGTCCGTGTCTAGACCCGTGCTCCACAACAAGAGCCATCACAGCGAGGGCCCACAAGCTGCAGCTAGGGCAGCCCCAGCTCGCGGCAGCTAGAGAAGGGCCACACGGCAATGGAGACTCTGCATGGCCAAAATAAATTAAAGAAATAAAACCACTTTTTAAAAATGCAAAATTCTTCATTTGGATAGCTTCATGCCATGAAATACCAACTATTTTGACACTAAATGTATCTCAAATTTGCCCATTAATAATGACTTTATTCTTTCTCAACTTATACTCTATACCAAGATTAATACTTGGTAATGTATCTTTGAGATACAGTGAAAGAGCCAAAATCACAAACACTTCTTGGGTTTACAGAAGTTCCTATTTTTTCCAAAATATTTGAATCTTACCTTTCATAGAGAAAACAAGAACAGTATTTTTACATTATATCCCTCCATTTTTACTGGTCTGAGCTTTCTGCTCCTTTCCTTTACAAAATTTCTCAACTAAATGGTCTGGGCTCTGCATGTCCCTTTTTCTCTATGATCTGGTTAAGTTTCATCAATTTGTCAATCGCTATCTTTTCTTTTGAAACAGAAATTGGAAAGACCACTAATGATGACCAGGTAAATTTTTTCTTGGTTTTTCAATCTATCTTCAGCATCCTTCATAGTTAGTCATCTTCTCTCTCTTCAGGGCCATCTCTGTTTTGCAGATTTGATCTCAGATCACTTCTCCAACTTCCCCGGATATTTCTAGTTTCTCTGTGGATGATTAAAGGTCCCGTAGTTCTCCTCACCCTCCCATAAGTGAGATCACCCTCTTTCTTGCCTTTTTTCTTACATTCTGTGAGGATAGCTTGCTGTCAGCCTATTTCTTCCACTGCCTGGATTTATTCTCTAACCCCCTGGGAGTCTGAGTAATGGTGAGGCTAGCTCTTACAGACTGGATTGAACAGGTTCCTTACTTTCTCCTCAAGTGTGTCCTTAGTCGTGTCCGACTCTTTGCAACACCATGGACTGTAGCCTTCCAGGCTCTTCCATCCATGGGATTTTCCAAGCAAAAATACTGAAGTGGATTGCCATTTCCTTCTCCAAGAGATCTTCCCACCCTAGGGATTGAACCCAGGTCTCCCACATTGCAAGAAGACTTTACCATCTTACTCTCAGGCACCTGATTATGTTCCACTTCTAGGTCACATCAGCAAAGCATCAGCTCCTCTCAGGAGCCTGTCTTACAAGGGCCCAGCTCTCCCTGGTCTTGATAATGTTGTTTCTTCCATGTGGTCTGCAAGTCCCAAGAATGGTAATGGCTTCCTTGGGCTTATAATCTGAGTTTCTCATCAGCCAGTCACACTTAACTGTTAAAGGCCCCAACTTCCTAGTTTGGGAAGATCCCCTGGAGAAGGGAAAGGCTACCTACTCCAGTATTCTGGCCTGGAGAATGCCATGGGGTTGCAAAGAGTTGGACACAACAGAGCAACTTTCACTTTCACATTTAACTGTCCCTCCACTAAATTCTGTTTAGGTAAACCCTTTTGAATGAGCCATCAGATTCTGATCAAAACATTGACTAGTACCTGACTATAAAATTCCTATATAATTATAATCTCTCAATAACATTACTTCCAAGTCCTTAGAGTGTATCAGGTGAAAAGATATCTAGAATTCTAATTTGCCAATATCCCATTTTTCCTAAAATGTTTGGTTCTATTTACTTTCTTCCATGTTTTTCATTATCAAATTCTGTTACTGTTCTTCAAATTCATTTATTTTTCATTCCAGAGTTTTCAGTTCAGTTCAGTTCAGTTCATTTGCTCAGTCATGTCTGACTCTTTGCAACCCCATGAATCGCAGCATGTCAGGTCTCCCTGTCCATCACCAACTCCCGGAGTTCACTCAAACTCACGTCCATTAAGTCACTGATGCCATCCAGCCATCTCATCCTCTGTTGTCCCCCTCTCTTCCTACTCCAAATCCCTCCCAGCATCAGAGTCTTTTCCAATGAGTCAACTCTTTGCATGAGGTGGCCAAGGTACTGGAGTTTCAGTGTTAGCATCATTCCTTCCAAAGAACACCCAGGACTGATCTCCTTTAGAATGGACTGGCTGGATCTCTTGCAGTCCAAGGGACTCTCAAGAGTCTTTTCCAACACCACAGTTCAAAAGCATCAATTCTTTGGTGCTCAGCTT
>SJYC01143551.1:0-17332 GCA_006408675.1 Madoqua kirkii
CTCGATGGACATGAGTCTGAGTGAACTCTGGGAGATGGTGATGAACAGGGAAGCCTGGCGTGCTATGATTCATGGGGTTGCAAAGAGTCGGACACGACTGAGTGACTGAACTGAACTGAAATTTAATATGACATTTTCTTCCCCCCTGCCCCCCATCCCCGGGCCACATACATGACTTGCAGAATCTCAAGTCACTGACCAGGAATTGAACCAGGCCTACAGCAATGAAAGTTTGAGATGTGTATAAGAGACAGGATCATTAACATGACAGAAAGAAAATAAAAATAAAGTGTAATTAAATCTCTAATGGAAATTAGACATTAAAAGAATAAAGCAAATATTATTTGGAACTATGTATTAATTTTCCTATTTAACTTTTAGTGTGATATGAGGAAATCATTACTCCTTGAATTATATAAATATGACATAAATAAAAATCTAAGACACCTGAAGATCTAGTGAAGAGATTAAACAAATGGAGCGATCATATGTCGTTCACAATGTTGTTTAAGGAGTGATTTAGGTTCAGTGATATTTTGCTACTTTAATAAGCCAACATAAAATAAAAATCTGACTTTGCATTCTAGTCATCTTATTTATAGAGTTTTCATATTAGTATTCTGCTGTGATCTCGTTCTACTCTGAAATGATCTGTTTATGTATGTTTCACATAAACACCTAGGTAGGCATCATAACATTTTCATGTGCAGCTTAGGATCCTATCTTCAATTTTATACTGATCAAGAATCTCCCAGCAATGTAAATACATTCAAGTTTTTTAGATTTAAAAACTGATGATGTTTTGAGGCCCCGTGGACTGCAGGTCTGCCTACTCCAGTGGTAACACCTTACTTAATCCTAGTGCCATCATCCGAGGCAAAAAATTAGCATTAGCACACTATTATTAACTAAAGCACAAACTTTATTCTGATTTAACTAATTTTAATATCCACTCTTTACCGTGAGGTAGCACATACATCATTTATCACTTGTGTAGATTCATGTAACTTCCAGCAATTGTGAGATACATTAATTTCATCTCACAAAAGGAATTCGTCCTTTCATTTTAAACTTAACAGCACAAATTAGTAGGATGTGCTTAGAAAAGCCAGCTTTGCTCTCATTTCTGAACTCAGGCCTCACCGTGATGTACCATGTTCCTTTGTTTCTTGCTACTTATGGGCGACCCGGTGACTGTCACTGGCATAGTCAGCTGGACACTAAGTGTAAACAATAAGGATATAAGAAAACAATTGAGACTGTTTCTAAAGATAGCATTTAAATTCTAAGGGAGAAACTGTTCCCAACTGCGATTAAATTGGGATCAATCTAGAGATTAGGGGATATAGAGAGAGGAGTTCAGGAGTAACTTGTCTCCAATTTAGCCCCATTGACTGCACATGCCAATGAGATAGTCAAGCATGAAGAAAACACTCATGGGAGTGATCAGCTTTTCTACAGTATTACTGTGAAACCTAAAGAGTTGTGGAACCAGGAGGACTCCATCACATCTCTTGCAGTGATGAAGGGATTCAAAAGGCAGCTGGAAGCACACACAACTTCGAGGGAGCACAGAAGTCTCCAAGTCGTGGCACGTGAGCAGCAGTCATATGGGGGCAGATTCTAGCAGAGATTTAGGACTGTATGCTCTGGTTTATGAATGCAACAAGTAAGTGACTCCTAGGAGTTAGGGAGGATCTGGGGTGAAAGAGGAGTAGGGTGGCTATAAAAAAAAACAGCATGAGGGATCTTTGAGGTAATGGAGATATTCTGTATCTTTTCTATACCCATTCACCATCTTGGTTTGGATTACTATACTATAGTTTTATAAGCTATCAGCATTGGGGTGTTAGTTGCTCAGTCATGTCCAACTCTTTGAGACCCCATGAACTATAGCACTCCAGGTTCATGGAATTCTCCAAACAAGAATACTGGAACGGTAGCCATTCCTTTCTCTAGAAGATCTTCCCAACCCAAGGATAGAACCTAGATCTCCTGCATTGCAGGCAAATTCTTTACCGTCTGAGCCACCAGGGAAGCCTTCCATCATTGGAGGAAACTGGATTAAAAAGGGATGTGGTATCTTTCTATATTATTTCTCACAAATGCAGGTAAATTGATAATATCTCAAAATTAAATTTTAATATATTAAAGATTATAGGTTAAGCATTATGTCTCCTTGAACTATCAAAATTTGGAACTTAGAGATTTATTGGAAGGAATGATGCTAAAGCTGAAACTCCAGTACTTTGGCCACCTCATGAGAAGAGTTGACTCATTGAAAAGACTCTGATGCTGGGAGGGATTGGGGGCAGGAGGAGAAGGGGACGACAGAGGATGAGATGGCTGGATGGCATCACGGACTCGATGGACATGAGTCTGAGTGAACTCTGGGAGATGGTGATGAACAGGGAAGCCTGGCGTGCTATGATTCATGGGGTTGCAAAGAGTCGGACACGACTGAGTGACTGAACTGAACTGAAATTTAATATGACATTTTCTTCCCCCCTGCCCCCCATCCCCGGGCCACATACATGACTTGCAGAATCTCAAGTCACTGACCAGGAATTGAACCAGGCCTACAGCAATGAAAGTTTGGAATCCTAACCCCTAGGACAGGAAACTCCCTCAAAATAATAGAAAATTTCTAAACAAATGTTGACACATGAAGAGGAAGAAAAACAAATAGGAAATCATAAATTTACTCTTCAGATTTTGAAAGTATCAGTTGCTTTCCTTGTGTTCATCTCAGCCTTATTTCCACTTTAATATCCTCAGAGTTGAATAAAATGACAAGGATCTGAATGCTCTAATTTTTTATGCAAAAATTTATCATAAAGTGAGGAGCCCAGTGCCCTAAACTACAACAGCCAGGCATCTGATAAGTTTGATTAAACTGTCTCTACAAATGACTGTAAATTATGATTAATGGTTCTCAATCCCACAAATAACTGGTGGACTTTATCATAACAAGTAGAATCACTGAATATCAGATACATACATCAAGTATAATTAATCAGAAACATGCCAAATGACCATCACTCTGATGACTATAATAAAGTTCTTTGATTAAAAAGAATGAGTGTATGACTTGAGAAGAATCCTTTAACCGATGGTTTTCTAATCTGAAAGAAAAAAACCATTTGGGCAAAATTCTACAAAAATGATATTCAAACCACAAATGTCTATTGTAAATATTTTGTTATGGATAGAACACTAAGTAGTTTATGTGTTTGCCTGGTGCAAACATGTTAACAAAATCCAGAGATCGTATCTGAGGTTTATGTTACTGATGAAGAAATAGAAAAAAAAAAGGCACAATTTATAATTTATGTTTGTAGACAACCTTAAGCACTTCAGCACAGTGAAAATCTAGGCCATTGGGGAAATCTTGCAATTAAATATGGATATGAGAAAGTGGCTTTAACATAATCAGTTTATGATAATTTTCTAAGGAAGGTGGCAACTTTCCAAACTGATATGTCTAGAATAGTGGACATGTTACAACTGAAGACAGATCTAGGAGTCAATGTGGATTACTTCTGGCAGGGAATGACTCCCTGAGCCCTCACAGGGAAGCCAACGAGAGGGAGTGAATGAATGGGAAGCACCATTCCCCTGCAGTCAAAGACATCTTTATGGGATGCTATTTCTAATTCTGGTCACCAAACTGTAACAGAGAAATAACAGAACTCTGGAAGGTCTAGAGAGGGTAATTGAGGTGGTCAACAGAAAATATTGTAGAATATTCCCTCTGTGAATGAGGACTTTACAAGATACTAATCAGCACTTAGGGCTTCCCTGGTGGCTCAGAGGTTAAAGCGTCTGCCTGCAATGTGGGAGACCTGGGCTCGATCCTTGGGTCAGGAAGATCCCCTGGAGAAGGAAATGGCAACCCACTCCAATACTCTTGCCTGGAGAATCCCATGGACAGAGGAGCATGGTAGGCTACAGTCCACGGGGTCGCAAAGAGTTGGATGTGACTGAGCAACTTCACTGCTGAAGCTGAAACTCCAATACTTAGGCCACCTCATGCAAAAATTTGTCTCATTAGAAAAACCTTCTTGCTGGGAGGGATTGAAGGCAGGAGGAGAAGTGGACGACAGAGGGTGAGATGGCTGGATGGCATCACCGATTCAATGGACATGAGTTTGGGTGAACTCTGGGAGTTGGTGATGGACAAGGAGGCCTGGAGTGTCGCAATTCATGGGGTCGTAAAGAGTCGGACACGACTGAGCAACTGAACTGAACTGAATCAGCGCTTAAAATATAAGGACTTAAAAACATTAATCAGTAAAAAAGATAAAAGAGGAGAACATAGATTTATACAACCATACTCAAAATGCATTCATTCATACATCAGCAGTATCAGCTGGATGAGTATCCTTAATCCTGTGCTGGACAGTTCTTTTCTCAGCCATCAACCCTCCACAAGTCAAAAGTCTATCTACATTTGATGAAGGCAAATAAGATACTGCTAATAAACTCTCAAGGGATATAAAGCTTAGGAGAATAACAAAAATGTCATATGCCCAAGGCAATATTGTTAAACACACACACACACACACACACACACACACACACGGAAGCGAAATATAATGGGTATCTGTTTGGTAAAGAGAAGTCTAAGTATCTTAATTAAAGTGAATTAAACCAGTAGGAAGAATGACCGAGATTATTTAAGAACCTGTTGAGTTGGAAAAGCCATGAAGTTTTCCTTGACCCCCAATTCATGGTGCGTTATCGCATATTTAAATGTGAAATGAGACATATGACAATGACAAAATGGTTGTCTGAGGAGACCTTACAAATAGCTGAGAAAAGAAGATAAAGGCAAAGAAGAAAAGGAAAGATACATCTATCGGGATGCAGAGTTTCCAAAAAAATGGCAAGGAGAGATATAAGAAAGCCTTCCTGAGTGATCAGTGCAAAGAAATAGAGGAAAACAATAGAATGGGAAAGACTAGAGATCTCTTCAAGAAAATTAAAGATATCAAGGGAATATTTCATGCAAAGGTAGACATAATAAAAGAAATGACAAGGACCTAAGAGAAGCAAAAGAGATTAAGAAGAGGTGGCAAGAATGCACAGAAGAATTGTACAAAAAAAAGGTCTTAATGACCCAAATAGCCACAATGATGTGATCACTCATCTAGAGCCAGGCATCCTGGAATGTGAAGTCAAGTAGGCCTTAGGAAGCATCATTAGAACAAAGCTAGTGGGGGTGTTGGATTTCCAGGTGAGCTATTTCAAATCCTAAAAGATGATGCTGTGAAAGTGCTGCACTCAGTATGCCAGAAAACCTGGAAAACTCAGCAGTGGCCATAAGACTGGAAAAGGTCAGTTTTCATTCCAATCCCAAAGAAAGACAATGCCAAAGAATGCTCAGACTACTGCACAGTTGCACTCATCTCACACACTAGCAAAGTTAATGCTCAAAATTCTCCAAGCAAGACTTCAACTACGTGAATCGAGAATATCCAGATGTTCATGCAGGTTTTAGAAAAAGTAGAGTAATCAGAGATCAAATTGCCAACATCTGTTGGATCAAAGCAGAAGCAAGAGAAATCCAGAAAATCTACTTCTGCTTCATTGACTGCTACAGTCTTTGACTGTATGGATCACAAGAAATTGGAAAATTCTTCAAGAGATGGGAATACCAGACCACCTTATCTGCCTTCTAAGAAATCCATATGCAGGTCAAGAAGCAACAGCTTGAACTGGTTATGGAACAATGGGCTGGTTCCAAACTGGGAACAGAGTATGGTAAGACTGTATATTGTCACCCTGCTTCTTTAACTTATATGCAGAGTACATCATGTGAAATGCTGGAGTGGATGAAGCACAAGCTGGAATGAAGATGGCAGGGAGAAATATCAATAACTTTAGATATGCAGATGACACCACTCTTATGGCAGAAAGAGAGAAAGAACTAAAGAGCATCTTGATGAAAGTGAAAGAGGAGAGTGAAAAAGCTGGCTTAAAACTCAACATTCAAAAAACCTAAAACCATGGCATCTGGTCCCAACACTTCATGACAAATAGATCAGGAAACAATGCAAACAGTGAGAGACTTTATTTTCTTGGGCTCTAAAATCCCTGCAGATGGTGATGCAGTCATGAAATTAAAAGATGTTTGCTCCTTGGAAGAAAAGCTATAAAGAACCTAGACAGCATAATAAAAAGCAGAGACATTATTTTACCAATAAATGCCATATAATCAAAACTATGGTTTTTCTAGTAGTTAAGTATGGATATGAGAGCTGAACCATAAAGAAAGCTAAGCACTGAAGAACTGATGCTTTTGAACTGTGGTGTTGGAGAAGACTCTTGAGAGTTCACTGGACTGCAAGGAGATCAAACCAATCAATCCTAAAGCAAATTAGTCCTGAATATTCATTGGAAGGATTGATGCTGAAGCTGAAACTTCAATACTTTGGCCACCTGATGCAAAGAACTGACTCACTGGCAGAGTCCCTGATTCTGGGAAAGATTGAAGGCAGGAGGAGAAGGGGATGACAAAGGATAAGATGGCTGGATGCCATCACCAACTTGATGGACATGAGTTTAAGTAAGCTCTGGGACTTGGTGATGGACAGGGAAGCCTAGTGTGCTGCACACCATGGGATCACAAAAAGTTGGACACGATTGAGTGAGTAAACTGAACTGACTATGACTTTAGAAAGAATTTTTAGAAACAAGATATCCACACCAAGGGAAGTAGTAGCCATACTCCATTTTTACATAGGTCAGGGCTAACGTATACTGGAAAACATGCCATGTAGAGAACTGGCTAAAAAGAAATCAAACAAATAAAAATTATATGAGCATTAATCAAGGCTCAAAATCCTACTCATATCATTTAAATAATGGTCTCTATAAAATGTGTAAATAAAACAACCACAAAGAGGCATATTTATTATTAGGAAAATAGACCAGGTTCTAGAACCTTTGGGTGTTTCTTAAACTTAAGTGAGTTATGAAATCATGAAATAATTTTAGGATCAAAATTTGCACCTATAATTCTGGAGTACTGGGCATATTCTCAGGCTGTCTCTCTCTTTTTTTTTTTAATCACAAGTCACTGAGCGATGATAATAGGAAACTCATTATTGTCATGATGTTTCTCAGCAAATGGAATAATACTGTCTTTGTCACCAATATTGGTGCTCTCTGACGGAAGTGTGTCCCACACCATGCTTTCTCTTGTTTTCCCAGATTGTCACTGGGATGAAGATGTTCTAATGATTTCTGACTAGATTCATCTGCCCAGTCCCAGTATAGTTAGATATAATTTTTAAAGGTGACGCTGTTGGAGAGCTTGGTGTGGATGACACACAAGTCCTGGGTCACTGGAAACAGAGCTGCATAACATCATCCCGCTGCTGTCTACAATTTCCCTCGAGCTGGACCTCTGGGCATATCTGAGAAAAACAAATGCTCTGGCAATGCAGCAGAAGACAGCCAAGCCTGACTCTCCTCCAGGTAACAACTTTAACAGGTCAGGTTTTAACACTTTAACTCCTCCAGGGAACAACTTCAACTCTTCCAGGTAACAACTTCCAGGGGCCACTCATGAGAGCTCCTGCATCATGGAACCCATCCTGCTGGTTTTGTGGGAGGTGCAGTGTTCCCATCAAAGAGTTAAAAAGCAAGGTCAAGACACAGGTTGCCCACATCCATCATTCCAGGCCAGATACCTTCAACACCACTACCTCACTATTGCCAGTATATATTCATCCTAATTAGGCAATCAAACTCCAGCTTCACACTCTTCAATTAAGTCCATAGAACAACAGAGATATAGTCTAAAATGCGTCCCATAAAATATTCCGAAACTGTTTATATAAATATTCAAAAGCCTTCACTGGCATTTTGGTGACTGTTGCATAAAGTGTGAATAAACACACACACACAGCACCCCAGCCTAAGATTCAGGATTGTCTATGATAATACCCAAAGTCTATTTCTCCCAATTATCTACCATCACCTAGAGGAATTATGAATTTCATCCACACAGTGTTACTCCACTGTCTTAATCCTTATTGCTTCATGTTTCTCATTTCAGCCTTTTCTCATGTTGTATGCTATAACCAGAACCTTCCTGGCCACTTAGATTTTTTTTCCTTGCTAAAGTTACCTATCCTTAAAGACCTACATAAACAACTCCTTCTTTTAAAACTTTAATTTCTAACCACAATTAATCTGCTGTGAGCACTTCTGGTTCTGAAACACCAGTCCTATACAAAATTCTTTCCACTTTGCACTGTAAGTAAGTATTTGCACACTTGTTTTGTTCTCATACTATATTTGCAGCATGTTGAGTTGGGGTCATCATGTTTTTAGCAAATCCTATTGTGTCTATGTATTTACTTTGTGAATCCTACTTTAAAATAGTTGTGCATCCCATTGGTTCCCCCATTAAGTAAGTCTGCTGTTGCTGCTGCTGCTGCTGTTGCTAAGTCGCTTCAGTGGTGACGACTCTGTGTGACCCCGTAGACGGCAGCCCACCAGGCTTCCCTGTCCCTGGGATTCTCCAGGCAAGAATACTGGAGTGGGCTTCCATTTCCGTCTCCAATGCATGCCTGCATGCTAAGTCGCTTCAGTTGTGTCCAACTCTGTGCAACCATATGGACAGCAGCCCTCCAGGCTCCTCTACCCACAGGATTCCCCAGGCAAGAATACTGGAGTGGGTTGCCATTTCCTTTTCCCTTAAGTATATAAACCCTTTTGTTCTGTAGTCATTTTATATGTGGATGAGAACTATAATCTTTTCTTTTAAAAATTATCTTAGAATTTAATGACAGACTTCACTTAAGTGTTAGAATTCAACTGAGCTTGATTATTTAGGTAAGAAACATTAGGTCAAAAGGTGTTAGGAACAATGTCTTCTAGGAGAAGGGAAACCATGAGAGAAACGATGGGAAGTGACATGATGCATTTATGAGCAGGAAGGCAAGTGTGGCTGGCAATGGGGAATTTGGGAATATCAATTTGAATGCAATATTTAAAGAGAATTTATTTGATATAGAAATTAGAGGTTAAAAGAAGAGATTAAAATTAGGTTAAAAATCAGAAATTCCTAGTAATTGGAATAAGTTGTGACATAACGATGCACATTTTACCCCCAAATTGACAATATCTAAAGAATGACTCTAGTGGCTCAGCCGGTAAAGCATCTGTCTACAATGCGGGAGACCTGGGTTCAATCCCTGGGCCAGGAAGATCCCCTGGAGAAGGAAATGGCAATCCACTCCAGTACTGTTGCCTGAAAAACCCCATGGACAGAGGAGCCTGGTAGGCTACAGTCCATGGGGTCGCAAAGAGTCAGACACAACTGAGTGACTTCACTTTCACTTTCAAAGAATGACTATGGGGCCCCCCAGGCGGCTCAGAGATAAAGAATCCAATCTGCTCGTACAGGGATCAACCATTTTGATTTATCTGTATTACTTCTCTCTGGATTTCTGCCTCACCCATGTGAGGCAAATGGTCAATGAGTATAAAATAAACTAACAATATATCAATAAATAATATGTTAACATCAACATCATGTTGAATATTCTAATAGTCACCAATTATAGTAAACATACTTGAAGTTTAACCTATAAAAGGAAAGCCTTTCTAGGAACGTTATAAAGATACCAATATAGTTCTTTTTTTCAGCATTTGCTTTATGTTTGTTTTTGCTTTTCCTGTGAATTTTCAAAACAGCATTCTCAACTTATGAGATATCATCTAGAGAATAGAGCCTTCCATCATAACCGATGTTCAGTCAACTATTATATGCGTTCATTGAGTATTAGAAGGTCAAACAGTATATAAGACAAACCCAAGGAGATGGCACCACAAAATACAAGACCATTAAGAAATGTATTTCTATATCAGCTACCCTTGGCTACACAGAGGAGAAAATATTTTCTCCATTGGAGGTATATTTTTGAAGTGCTATGAGGTGAGGGTTTTACATGTGAATTTTCAATTGGTTAGAAAATTTTCAGTACTACTTTAAAAAAAAAAAAGGAGTTACTATAATAATAGAGATTTGCATAAACTATGTTTTGTTTTTACCTTTGGTTTAAATAATTTCATTTTTATTATGCAGAGTCAATATAATACTACTCAGTGAAAAGATATTTGTAGCTGAGATTAAATATACATACACATTACTATATATGAAACAGATAGTCAGATAAGGATTAGGACCTACTGTACAGCACAGGGAACTCTAATCAATACTCTGTAATAACCTATATGGGAAAAGAATCTGAAAAAGGAATAGAAATGTATAACTAAATCTCTTTGCTGTATACCTGAAAATACCACACCATTGTAAATCAACTATATGCCAATAAAAAGTTTAAAAATTTTTAAATAAAAAAAGATATTTGTAATAAGGGAAGATAGATAATATAGGGGGCAACTGAGGATGAGATGGTTGGATGGTATCATTGACTCAATGGACATGAATTTGAGCCAACTTCGGGAGATACTAAAGGACAGGGAAGCTTGATATGCTGCAGTCCATGGAGTCTCAAAGAGTTAGACATGACTGAGCAACTGAACAACAACCAGTAAAACCACACAGCTGATCTTCAGTTAATTACACAAATTATCTATGAGGTATCAGATGTATCATTCTCAAGACACTGATTCAAAATTATTTTTTAAGTAGGTGATTCCTATGGGTCAAAGAGACAAGCAAGTTCTTATATGCTTCCACGCCTGTAGTTTATCAAAACTGAGGAAACACCTAATTCTTGTTTGATTTTTGTAAGTCAGGCTTTGTCACTGAGCTTCCCTGATAACTCAGTTGGTAAAGAATCCACCTACAGTGCAGGAGATTCCAGTTTGATTCCTGGATCAGGAAGATCTGCTGGAGAAGGGATAGGCTACCCACTCCAATATTCTTGGGCTTCCCTTATGGCTTAGCTGGTAAAGAATCCACCAGCAATGTGGGAGACCTGGGTTC
The DNA here is from genome assembly GCA_006408675.1 of Madoqua kirkii. Classification (NCBI taxonomy): domain Eukaryota; kingdom Metazoa; phylum Chordata; class Mammalia; order Artiodactyla; family Bovidae; genus Madoqua; species Madoqua kirkii. The sequence goes on from SJYC01143551.1 coordinate 10,973, forward strand.
TATCCCTGGGTTGGGAAGATCCCCTCGAGAAGGGAAAGGTTATCCACTTGAGTACTGGTCTGGAGAATTCCAGGGATTATATAGTCCGTGGCGTTGCAGAGTTGGACACGACTGAGCAACTTTCACTTTCCCTTTGTTCACAAACTCTTAACTATTTCTTTAACAGGTTCAGAGTTGATTTTTTCAAGATAACTATTTGCAGCTATATATGATCTTTAATTTCTAAGTGTCTCCTCAGTTTTAGACATAATGGAACCATTTTTCATCAAGGAGATCAAACCAGTCAATCCTAAAGGAAAATCAAATTAGAATATTCATTGAAAGGACTGATGCTGAAGCTGAAACTCCAATCATTTGGCCACCTGATGCAAAGAGTTTACTCACTGAAAAAGACCCTGATGCTGGGAAAGACTGAGGGCATGAGGAGAAGGGGGCAACAGAGGATGAGGTGACTGGATGGCATCACTGACTCAATGAATAGGAATTTTGAGCAAACTCTGGAGATAGTAGAAGATAAAGGAGCTTGGCGTGCTACAGCCCATAGGATCACAGAGTCGGACATGGCTTAGCTACTGAACAACAAGTATGAATACAATATTAGTCTGTCTATCAAGAGAGCAGAAATTCTCTGAAAAAAAAAAAAGCATGGGTGAAGAAAAGATTTCCATTTATGTGTTTTTCCTTATTTTACCTACTTCCTTATTGAAAGCAATTCCCAAGTTAAAACCATATCGACCTGTACAACACAGGAAGGAAATCACTGTATTAATCTCAACCAAAGAAACGTGAACTGTGCGTGTTTGGTGCACATGGCAAGGTGGATTCTAGCAAGGGACTGCTGCAGGGCAAAGAGGTCAACGTCCTCCTTCATGCGGGTTCAATTTTCAAAAAAGAAAGTAGGTTTGCCCTTCAACTCTATGCCTTCTTGGAAAATTCTGCACCTAACCAGTGTGTTTGGTACTTTTATTGGCTATACTATGGATAATATGTAGAAAATTGTAATAAAACTTATCCAAAGTTTCGAATTAAGATACAGGAATAATGAGCACATTAAATCACACTAAAGAATTCAACTTATTATAGATTACTTAATAGAACTCTGGTTCTATCAAGACAGGTGTTAATTTATAGAAGATTCTCAATGGACGTGAATTTGAGCAAACTCCCGGAGATAGTGAAGAACAGGGAAGCCTGGCATGCTGCCGTTCATAGGATTGCAAAGGGTTGAAGACAACTGAGCGACTGAACAAGAACAAATACACTTGTATCCCAAAGAAATGACTATTATGGATTCACTGCCTTGTACAGCATGAAGCAATCTCATACCTAACACTTTGATGTTGTTTCTTTCACTGGCCATATACAGTATTTTCTCATATCTTTCATTTTTGGAATCAGCTATAGTATCCTTCAGGTTTATTAATGAGTTAAATAAATATTTGATAACTTCTCACCACATATAAGAATGCTTTATATATATATTGAAATGTATACTTGGAAAGTGCATTGTGAAGTTATTCAGTGAAAATTAGTCAAGTTACTGTCTTTCATTTATTGTTTTTTAAGTCTTTTGCATTTTATATAAAAAAATATGTCTTATCTAGAGAAGACACTGGTGGTTATTAGAAAGGGAATGAGCGGGATAAAATTCACAAAGAGGGGTAAACTATATGGTGATGGATAGACACTGGACTTTTGGTAATGAGCATATTGTGGGGTATACAGAATTCAAACTATAATGTTGTACAATGGAAACTTGTATCATGTTATAAACAATGTTTCCTCAATAATAATAATTAAAAAATAGCTATCTATTTAAAAATTGGGAGGTATTAAAAACTTAGAGAATTTAAAATACCAAACCTTACTTGAAATACTTTTATGAAGCATTTTATAGCTTTTTCTGCATGTAAAAATGCAGTTATATAATAAATAGAAACAACAGAATAATATAATTTCAATAACCTTGCTGCAGAAAGAAAACATGCAGCCTTCCAGAGCACGGTGACAGAAGACAGGACATGCTATTCTTGTCACATGTTAAGAAAAGGCTGCCATGCAAAGTTTTCCAGTTTATCAGCGTGCTTAAGGTTGAGAAATATAGTATGAGCCAATGGTGAAGGTGGGTGGAAGGAGATGAATAAAACGATGGAGGAGGCAGAGATGAGGGGAATGGAAGAGGGAGAAAAAATAGTGTGATGAGGAAGCAGAAATGGAGGGACTGAATGAAGAGTCCTTGTAAAGTGTCCCTTCATTTATGGGAAAAGAGGGCAGGGAATCCTTTCAGTTGATTTGCTTCCTTCACTACTTTAAATGACCAAGTTATGACTGAAAGCAAAACTGAGTGAAGGTTCCTAGGGCAGCACCAGTCCATCTCCCTCCCTGCGGCTGCTCCTGTCTCTACACCGTCCCTGGACGGCACGCGGGTTTCCCTCTGTGGGATCACGGCGGGCTTGCCCTTCTCAGCACGGGGACTCTCCATGTCCAAGTTAACTTCTCTCTTGGCCCATTCTTTCAGATTTCTACTCTCGATTGCCAAACTCTAATCTACAAACTATCTGGTGCTTTATCAACCTAAGTTTTCTCTATGAAGTAATATGGGAGGACTTCCGTGGTGGGGCAGTGGCTACAACTCCACACTCTCAATGCAGGGGACTCAGGTTCAATCCCTGGTCAGGGAACTGGATCCCATGTGCCATGATGAAGAACGTGTGTGCCTCAGCTAAGACCCCGGGGGGCCAAATATATTAATACATAATTTTTAAAGTAATATGGAATCTTGATGCCTCCCAGGAGAAATTAAAAAAAGTCTTCAGTATACAAGGAATTTGCAAACTGGAAGTTTAGGCACTTTGGCAAGTCAAAAAAGAAATAATTTATTCAAGGGGACCATCTGTCAATATAGCTTCAAAACAACCTATTTACTCATCAAGCAGGACCCATTCTGCCTAAGAAGTCCTGGGAATAAGGAGTTTGTGTGAGTTTATGGTTACTTAAAACTTACACTTCATCATCTGTCTATCAGTTCTGCTATTTCAAAGATTACCTACAGCAAACTTTATAATGGGCAAGAAGGGGAGAGATTTGAATATAGAAATATTTGATTCCTTGAATCCAAGGAATGAGGAACTGTTGAGATTTCTTAACATACTAAGTAAAGGAGCCCGCATGGCTTGAACTCAGAAAAAAGAACAAAGATCCTTGCATTTCACCAATGACACTTAGACAAGCAATCAGATAGTAGATTAAAAGACTGTCATCGCTAACCAGTTTTCCTTGCTTTTATCAATTGCAAGAGCGAGCTAAGTTCTACTCAAATTAGCACTGATGTGTCAGAAAGTTTTTGAAAAGTTGCACAGCTTTCAATCTCCTAGCACTCAAATAGAAAATTATCAAATTTCTAGTATTCCCAAGGGATGAAGGGTGCACAAGCAATGAAAATCGGGTAAGTCTATAAAAAATATTCAATTATGTAGACTTTGCAACTGGATATACCTTATAATAAAGTCTATTGCTATGCAGAGAGGTGACAGGTTCTTTTCCAGTCATTCCTAAGAAGGAAGAAACAGAGGGCCAGTGAAGAATTAGCTTCTAAGTTCTTACCATATTTAGACGGTACACCTGGGAGCCATATTTCAACAAGTCAGATACATGAGTTAGAATTATAAGTTTGGTTGTGGTGTAATGGAACAAAAAGTGGTTTAGGAGATTTCTGGGCCCTCTCTTTTCTATATTTATAATATTTCTCGTGTTTTTAATCTTTCCTAAATTAAAAAGACTACAACTTTCAAAAATGATGAAAAATGTGAAAAATTCTGATAAAACAGCAATTCAGTGACTCAAAACATATAAAAATATAAGCAACCAAGAATTATTACAGCCTACACATTACCATGGACACATTACATCACTGAAATTCTTCTTTATGAACCTTGACATCAGCTTAGCATCTCACTGACAGAGCCAGTGAGTATGAACACTCGCCCATGAGGATTATAGTATCACCACAATCACTCACTAATGAAAATGAGTTTCTAGGTATTATAAGATCATGGTATTTCTAAATGGATAATTTTTCTCAAAATCAGAATAAAATTTTTTTGGATGATGTCAATATTTTAAAAAGTCATCTACTGTATTTGAAGATAAAAGAAGACAATATAATTAAAAATAAAAAGTGCCAGAAATGTCTTAAGAGCATCGTAATGTTTCTCAGTTCACCCACTGATCTTGCCCATTTTACAGATCAGGAAACTGAGGCCAAATGTTTTAGCAGTGTTCCCTAAGGTACTTTGTTCATCATTTCTACACCCTTTATCCCCAGCCTAGTCCTGAATCAAGAGAAACTAAACTATATTAATCATTCCTTTGTCTCATGTTTTTTCTTTTTTCTGGTCCCATGTTTCCCAAACTGCCTAAAAAGCAAATAGTATGAGGATTAAAAAAAAAAAAAAACTCTGCAAAAAACACTCAAACATTCATTGAGCACAATTAAAATTAATAGATTTGCTGAAATAATTTAAGAAATTAATTCCTTAGCATTTACAAAAAATTTTACATGACATTTTTAGCAAGTCTTTTTTTTTCCCATTTGGCATTAATGATCTTAAATTATGTATCAATTTGTCAGGCATCTCAATTACAGCAACCAACAAAAGGGAATTACATATTTGCATGCTTTCCTTAATGCTGTATACAAAGAGCTGAAGAGTCTCTAGAGACCGATTATAGAAGAATCCGTATCATTTAGGCCCCTTCTTTCTATTTGTTTGCTGCTGCCAAGACTTGAGACCTTTCCCTACTGATTAACACTTCTTCCACCAAAGACTGGCAGAGGAGTGGAATGTTGTAGAAAATCAGTCCATTTTGGTGTGTTGCCAGCTGTGGCAGGGGAAGGTTCTTGGTGGGGGAGGCAGGATTACAGAACATTATGTTAAACCACGGAGGAAAAGAGGAATATCTGGGTTATTTGATAACCTGTGAATTGCTTTCATCCATTTGATACCCTTTCTTTTGAGCTAAATAGCTAATGTCTTATTTGCTCTGGAAAGCTAACTTGTTGTTGGATGATGTAATAAAACTTTCCATGATTACAGTAAAACCTAGGCTACTGTATCAATATAAAATAGAGCATCAAACTATTATATACAGAATGGATAAACAAAGCCCTATTGTATAGCAAATGGAACTATATTCAATATCCTATGAAAAAACATAATGGAAAAGCAAATAAAAAGAATATGTAAAATAGGACATCATAAAGCGCTGCTCACAGAACCAGAGCTTCCCAGGTGGCTCAGTGGTCAAGAATCTGTCTGGCAGTGCAGGAGACCAGATGTCAGTTCAATCCCTGGATCAGGATCTCCTGAAGGGGGAAATGGCAACCGACTCCAGCACTAGTATTCTTGCCTGAAGAATCCCATAGACAGAGGAGCCTGACAGTCCACAGGGTCACAAAGAGTTGGACACGATTAAGCACACGTGCCCAGAACCAACCAGTATACCAAAAATTGCTGTGTTACTTTAAACCAGGACATGCACTGTAGCTAACTAAATATACGTTTTAATTAGAAAATTTTGACTGATCAGAAATGCAGATGTACAGAGTTTTATGATATTATGCTCCTGAAGTTTGAATCCCTGCTGGGAAAATGCATCTATTTTGAAATATAGAATAATTAACATTAAAATGAGCATCAATTATCCACAGATTGCATTAGTGAGTTCATTTAATGATATCCAAGAACTTGGTTTCAGAAAAAGAAGCCTCCTGGTGAAGAATATTGTTATTCTCCTTAAATGTCATGTCACAAGCATCGTTTTTCCACCTGTAACTCTTTGTGCTTCTAATACACATAAATTTAGCAATATGCATGCATATCTTTAGCTTGTCCCTCTATTTAAAATGTGTCTTCAATAAAAAGCATACGGGGCAAGGAAAAAAAAGCTTTTTCTTCTTAGCAACTGGCACTGTATGTGGGTCACAATAGATGCTGGGTTAACATAAGACAGAATTCAGCTTTCAAGAAGCTCACATTCAGCTGGAGAAGCGTAGTAGCGGTAGTGTTAGTCACTCAGCAGTGTTCAGCTCTCGGCGATTCCACAGACGGCTAGGCTCCTCTGTCCGTGGGATTCTCCAGGCAACAATCCTGGAGTGGATCGCGATCCTCATCTCCAGAGTTTCTTCCCGAACCAGGGGGTCAAACCCAGGAGAAGGGTAGGCGAAGCTGAATAGTAAGACTCCATGATACCTCACAAAGGAGTGAATGATTATTTGCTGAAGAAATTTTGCTAGTAACATGCGCCATAAATATTCAGAGGAAGTAGATGGGTATGGACAAAATATTCCAAGAAGTTCCA
>SJYC01143552.1:0-39196 GCA_006408675.1 Madoqua kirkii
AGCTGGATTCTATCCCTGGGTCAGGAATATATCCTAGAGAAGGGAATGGCTACCCACTCCAGTATTCTTGCCTGGAAAATCCCATGGACAGAGGAGCCTGACAGACTGCAGTCCATAGAGTCACAGAGTCAGACACAACTGAATGACCAAGCATGCCAAGGTCATAGAAAAAGGATATCAGAAAGAGTTAAAACACAGAACAACCACAATAAGGAAAACTGTAGTTAAAAAATAATGAATTATATCAATTCACATAAATTAGATTCCATTAATATTTCCACAGCAATTTCACATAACTTCAAATATGTAAAGCTGCCTTACTATAATTGAGTACCTGAAAATAATCTAAGCTAATCACTAATTACATTCTTTGAAGCAAGAAAAATAGATATATGGTTTAATATCCCCCCAAAAATCCAAAATCACATTTTATGAGTTACTGATTTATAGCAGATATCAGTCCCAAAATTTGCTACGAGGTTTATTTTTGTCTTTCATGTGACTGTCACTATAAAATTTAAATTCCATATAGCTAGAAAAAGGAGAAGGAAATGGCAACCCACTCCAGTACTCTTGGCTGGAAAATCCCACGGATGAAGGAGCCTGGTAGGCTACAGTCCATGGGGTCGCGAAGAGTCAGACACAACTGAGATACTTCACTTTCACTTTTCACTTTCATACATTGGAGAAGATAATGGCAACCCACTCCAGTGTTCTTGCCTGGAGAATCCCAGGAAGGGGGAGCCTGGTGGGCTGCTGTCTATGGGGTCGCACAGAGTCGGACACAACTGTAGTGACTTAGCAGCAGCAGCTGGAAAAAAACTGCTTCCCCAATTATCATAAAATTATACTTAAGAATTCCTCAAACCTTTAAAATTACAAGTCTGAAAAGGAAACAAAAGCTTTCTAGTAGAACTTTAACAGTAGTACTCAAAATGTGAACAATAACACTGATCTATGCTTCAAACAATTCATAAAATTTCTTTTGTAAAAAGGAAAATAGAGTACAATAGAAAAAATTCCAATAGTAAGATACTTGCCTTGTGCTTCAGGGAAACCAAACAATTTTAGAACAATGCTTCTTCTTTAAAAGTGTCAAATCCCAGAGTCAGTGTTCATTACTAGTAAGCTACAATGTCATATGTTCAGTTCAGTTCAGTCACTCAGTCGTGTCCGACTCTTCGCAACCCCATGAATCGCAGCACACCAGGCCTGCCTGTCCATTACCATCTCCCGGAGTTCACTCAGGCTCACGTTCATCGAGTCAGTGATTCCACCCAGCCATCTCATCCTCTGTCGTCCCCTTCTCCTCCTGCCCCCAATCCTTCCCAGCATCAGAGTCTTTTCCAATGAGTCAGCTCTTTGCATGAGGTGGCCAAAGTACTGGAGTTTCAGCTTTAGCATCATTCCTTCCAGAGAAATCCCAGGGCCGATCTCCTTCAGAATAGACTGGCTGGATCTCCTTGCAGTCCAAGGGACTCTCAAAAGAGTCTTGTTCCTTTTTCCCACAGGCTGAACTTAACCTTTTAACAGTCTTTATCAGCTAACACCTGTATTGTTGGTACAGCAGTTTTCCAAGGAAGTGCGAGGATCCCCAAGACATGCACTGCCTGCTTAGCACTAGAAAATCATCATAGTAATATATATAAGAGGACAGAGCAGATCAGATACTAGATCAATTCTACTTTCCTTAAGGGTTTATATACTATATCAAAAGGCATTGGTTGGACCTCAAAAGTATTAAACATTTTCAGAAACTGTCAATTGCAATTTTTTGTTTTCAACTAGAATAAAATCATGACTCTCAAGATATTAGTACTCGTCAAGACAAATGATGAATTTGTAGCACGACATTTTAAAACATGTGTGGCCACAGTACAGAACATGAAAATCGAACCACTATCATTTATACCCTGTAACAACTTGCTACAGTGGCAGAATACTTTCCCAGGAAAGAGATGAAGTGTCATTCTATTTTAAAATATCCTTCACAATTGCAGAGAGGAAATTCAAGCAAGGGATTTATTTTAAAATTCATTCAGTAAATATTCTTATATGGTTTTGTTGCTACTTGTTGATATTCATATTAGAGTATTATTAGTTAATTCCAACAAAAGATTGTAATATGACTATGCTTTTCTCATATGTAATGACATTTTTCATATGTAATGACATTTGGTTTGGCAATAGGAAAATCTAGACCCTAAAATTACCGTGTTTGTTGTCTTCACAACACTTCTGGGGAAAAGGTATCACTTTAGGATTAAACAAGAAGCCCATCTGAATCCCCCCCCACCCCCGCCAGCTGTTCAAGATTTAAATGTTATAGTGACAATCACATGAAAACATAGAAATAAATTTTTAGGAGCCTTTTTAACATGAGCACACAGCAATACACATGTAAAAATATTTCTGTCTCTAAATACGCATATCTAAGGGCTTTCCAGGTGGCTCAGTGGGAAAGTATTCTCCTTCTAATGCACAAGGTGTGAGTTTAATCCCTCTGTCAGGAAGATCCCCTGGAAAAGAAAACGGAAACCCACTCCAGTATTCTTGCCTAGAAGATCCCACAGAGGAGCCTGGCAGCCTACATCTATGGGGCCACAAGAAGAGCTGCACATGACTTAGTGACTAAACACCAACAGTGTGTATCTAAAGGACACCACTGACTTTCATATTGCAATTATTCCAGGAACAGACTCATAGCAGAAACACTTCCACGGGAGATGTGTGTGGATATGATCGTATCATTTCTCAGTTGGAATCTCTTGCTTGATATGACAACAGAACCTTGAAATGAACAGTGTTTGCTGAGTAGAGAAAAGGGACAAACAGGCAGCTATCATCATTCAGGCAGTAACAATACATTTATGCTAAAGTGGTGATTTCTTTTTCGTGAGCTCTTATAAAGGCATTCAGCAATGCATAATCACTTCTCCATCATGCCATTCACATTGTTAGGCTCTGAATACACAAATCACCATAACAACAAGGAAAATGAAGAAATATGATCACTTTGAGTTTCGTTGTTCAACCATCTCAGCGATTTTCCTGATTCAATATGTGCTCAATTGTTCCTAGGAGTGAAACTGAATCATTTTCACTATTATGTTGCACTTTTTAAAAAGGATGTAACAAAGTCTTTAGAGAGGTTTACATATCCCCAGATTTTCTGAATCTATTCCTTTATCGCTTCTAGAAATTATTTTTACAAAGCATGAATTTGATGAAAACTATTTTGCTCATAACTTCTTTTTCTCCTTAACAACCTTGACAATGTTTCATTAGATTTCAAGGTGTTCTGTCTCATGACAGTAATATTTGGATCAGGTAGAGTTATCTGCTTAAACATGTTGTCATATTTGTGGCCCTACACAGACATTCTTTCTTCTCTGTCTTCATTTTCATTTTGTATTTAATATCATTGACATGCAAACTGTAGGACAGGGTCCTTCCTCTTACATTTGAATTAAATTCTCTTGTTATACTCTGAAAAGACTCTGATGCAAGGAAAGATTGAGGGCAAGAGCAGAAGGGGGTGACATAGCATGAGACGGTTGGATGGAATCACTGACTCAATGGACATGAGTTTGAGCAAACTCTGGGAGATAGTGAAGGATAGGGAAGCCTGGGGTGCTGTAGTTCATGGGGTCTCAAAGAGTTGGACAAGAGTTAGCAGCTAAACAAGAACAACAATATTATGAATCAACTTCAAATTGCAACATATTTTAAAGCTAATGATATTCTAAATTAAATGCTTTGTACTCATATACTACCTCAAACGCTCTGATCAAATTTCAATATTTCAACTACAATTATTGTTCAATTCCAATCTGGCCAAACTTAATTTCTATTTTTTTTTCTGAATATGCTGTTTTTCTTGAATCTTAAGAAAATATTTAATCTGATTTATGTGATTCATGCTTTTCTCTCCTAATTAGATTGAAATTTCTAAAAGATAGAAACATTCACCAGTTTATTTCCCACAGAACACTGGAAATGTTCCTACAGAATGAAGAAGAAAGGAAGTCTGGGGGGAGGCATTCACACATGAACTAATTTTGGGGGACTGCCTACGTCTCCCAGAATCCCTTGAGTATGGCACATACTCAGCAGAACCAGAATCTCCTTTGGCTGTTCTAATATGTTTGTGGTCCCCTCTGAGAATAGTGTGGAAATCTGAGAGAATTTTCCTTTGGGTTTAGTCCACAAGTCTTTCTTATTAATACTTTTAAATTATCACTATCCAAATACAAACACCACAAAATGTGTTTGTCAATCAAAACCTAAATGGCTTCTAAAAACAAGAGCAAGAAGACAGAATATCATCATTCATTTGATTGCACAATTTCCCTGAAGGACCAAACTTAGGTAAGGAATGGAGAAAACATTTGCAAACCATATATCTAATGAAGAGCTAATATCCAAACAAAACAAGGAATTCACACAAACATATATATGTATATATAGATGAAAAATTACATGATTTAAAAACAGGCAAAAGTCCTGAATAGACACTCTGCCAAAGAAGACAGGTAGATGGTCAACAGGTAAATGTTGAATAGATGTTCAACATCACTAATCAACAGAGAAATCAAATCAAAACCACAATGAGATACCTCCTCACATCTGTTGGAATGACTACTAGCAAAAAGACAAACGCTGGTGAGGATGTAGAGAAAAGGAAATCACTGTGTAGTGCTACGGGAAATGTAAATTGATATAGCCACTATGGAAATCAGCATGAACATACTTGAAAAGTTGAAAACACATCTATTATGCGGTCCAGTAATCCTGCTGTGTAAATATCCAAAGAAAATGGAAAGGAGATTGAAGAGCCATCTGCACCACATCTTCCCTGCAGCATTATTCAAAACAGCAAAGACAAGAAAACAACTTAAAGGCCCATCTACAAATGAATGGACAAAGAAAAGGATTGGATACAACAGAACATTATTCAGTCTTGAAAAGGAAGGAAACCCTTCCATTTGCAACAACACAGATAAACCTGGAAGACATTAGGATCTGTGAAAGAAGTCAGATGCAGAAAGATAAATGCTGGGTTTTCTCAGTAATGGTGGAACCTAAAATAATCAAGCTATTAGGAGCACAGAGTAACATGGTGGCTGCCAGGGGATGCGGAAAGGTAGAAATGGAGAAACATGGTCAAAAGATATAAACCTTTGGTTCCACAAACAGTTAAGTTCAAGGGGTCCAAAGTATAGCATAGTGACTGAAGGAAGAAAGGAACAGGCCAAACTGACTCCATCTTGGAAAAGAAGGAAACTCCATCTTACATTCTCAGAGCACTTTGGACTATGTGTCTTGTAGCCATGGAGATAACATTCCTAAGGTGAAACAGGCCTCCAGGACGGATAAACACCATATTCTATACCAAGATTTTCCATCTCAGGAAAGAATGCAATAATTCCCTATGTAGCCCATCACCTTTGTAATCTTTATGGCACCCATTGGTGTAAGCTACAATGTATAACCTGCTGATCCTTCTCATTATGAATCATGGCTGTGACCTGATTGTATCTCCCTTTGACATGTTCCAGAGTAGGACTGAGGAACATGGGTATGTGGGCTTGTGCACGTACACTTAGGGTATATAGGTTTTCACAAAAATCTGTCAGGGTCCCTGGAGAGGAAACTTTGCCTTGGACCTGCTGGTGAAATAAATGGCACTTCATTATCCACGCTGTCCTTCTGAATGAGTTTGCTTCTCACAGTGCTTGGCTAGAACATGACTACAGTTAACGCTACTGTATTGCATACTTGAAATTTGCTAAGACAGTAAATCCTAAATATTCTCACCATAAAAAAGTAACTGTGGGAAGCAATAGATGAATTAACTAATCTTATTATGGCAATAAGATACAAAAATATACATGTATCATATCATGCTGTGCATCTGAAAGTTATGCAATATTCAAAATTATAATGTATAATTTCAAATATATAATTTCAAAATGTATATGCATGATATAATGTTAAATTTACTTAATGCCAATTATATCTCAGTAAAACTAAAGAAAAAAAAAACTCTCTGCAGGAGAATTCTTCTTGCATTTGACATGCAATTCTCTAATGCCAGCTTTTATCAAATATAAGCTAGATGACTCCTTGCTGGGATCACTCCTTGATTTACAGATGAATCAGAATATGAACAAGATTCCATTCAAAAAGTGCTCAAAAAATTATGCAGACATGTCAAAAAGCAAAGGATTCAACTTGAAAGGCCTCTTAGTGGCCAAATTTGAGAAAATTTTGAGAAAAGATATTGACAGTAATACATTATAGCCCAGAGGATAAAATAAAAATCCAGGAGTACATATCGATAGTGAGAAGAGTAAGTTCTTCTTTATAATAATATCCCAAGTAATAAATGTAGAACAAATGATGGAAATGAATAATATTATTTGGCAAACATCACAGTAATAAAAATCATTAATGCATCCTAAAAGGTCAGTTTTCATTCCAACTGCAAAGAAAGGCAATGCCAAAGAATGCTCAAACTACTGCACAATTGCACTCATCTCACATGCTAGTAAAGTAATACTCAAAATTCTCTAAGCCAGGCTTCAGCAATACTTGAACTGTGAACTTCCTGATGTTCAAGCTGGTTTTAGAAAAGGCAGAGGAACCAGAGATCAAATTGCCAACATCCACTGGATCATCGAAACAGCAAGAGAGTTCCAGAAAAACATCTATTTCTGCTTTATTGACTATGCCAAAGCCTTTGACTGGGTGGATCACAATAAACTGTGGAAAATTCTGAAAGAGATGGGAATACCAGACCACCTGACCTGCCTCTTGAGAAATCTATATGCAGGTCAGGAAGCAACAGTTAGAACTGGACATGGAACAACAGACTGGTTCCAATAGGAAAAGGAGTACGTCAGGGCTGTATACTGTCACCCTGCTTGTTTAACTTATATGCAGAGTACGTCATGAGAAATGCTGGGCCGGAAGAAGCACAAGCTGGAATCAAGATTACCAGAAATATCAATAACCTCAGATATGCAGATGACATCACCCTTATGGCAGAAACTGAAAAGGAACTAAAAAGTCCCTTGATGAACGTGAAAGAGGATAGTGAAAAACTTGACTTGAAGCTCAAAATTCAGAAAATGAAGATTATGGCATCCAGTCCCATCACTTCAATAGATGGGGAAACAGTGCAAACAGTGACAGACTGTTTTTTGGGGCTCCAAATCACTGCAGATGGTGATTGCAGCCATGAAATTCAAAGACGCTTACTCCTTGGAAGAAAAGTTATGACCAACCTAGATAGCATATTCAAAAGCAGAGACATTACTTTGCCAACAAAGGTCCATCTAGTCAAGGCTATGGTTTTTCTAGTGGTCAGGTATGGATGTCAGAGTTGGATTGTCAAGAAAGCTCAGTGCCGAAGAATTGATGCTTTTGAACTATGGTGTTGAAGAAGACCCTTGAGAGTCCCTTGGACTGCAAGGAGATCCAACCAGTCCATTCTGAAGGAGATCAGCTCTGGGACTTCTTTGGAAGGAATGATGCTAAAGCTGAAACTCCAGTATTTTGGCCACCTCATGCGAAGAGTTGACTCATTGGAAAAGACCCTGATGCTGGGAGAGATTGGGGGCAGGAGGAAAAGAGGATGACAGAGGATGAGATGGCTCGATGGCATCACAGACTCGATGGACTTGAGTCTGAGTGAACACCGGGAGATGGTGATGGACAAGGAGGCCTGGTGTACTACAATTCACGGGGTCGCAAAGAGTTGGACACGACTGAGTGACTGAACTGAACTGAAAATTAATAGACAAATGTTAGGTGAAAAAGTATAAGAAGAAATGGGATACTGACACTGTCTTAAAAAATATTTCCCCACTAAGTTCTTATTGTGAAGGGCAAAAAACAGTAACTTTAACATAGATGGTGATGAACAGGGAGGCCTGGCATGCTGCGATTCATGGGATCGCAAAGAGTTGTACATGACTGAGTGACTGAACTGAACTTAACATAGAGAAACCACCTCAGGTGATGAATGTTAATGTCACCAGAAATGAGGCATGGCAACATCTTGTGCCTCTTGATATGATGCACCAAGGATATGGCATCACTTACCAAAAATCATAAACAAATTCAAAATGAGAGACATTCTAAAAAGTAATTGTCCTGTGCTCTTCATGTTTATGAAAGACAAAGATATATTGGGAAACTGTCCAAAATAAGAGGGACATGACAACTAAATGCAGTGTGTAGTCCTTGTCCAGAAAAAGACATTGAGCAGGCAAATGATGAAGTCTGTAACAGTAAGGTCTACAGGTTAAAGTGGCCTATCAATATTAATTTCTGGATAATGATCAATGTAATGTCATCATATAACAGGCTGACATTGGGGGAATCTAAGTTGCAGCTCTATGGGAATTGTGTATTATTCTTATAACTATTATGTAAGCCTGAAAAAATCCTGAAATGAAAAATCAGTAAGAATAAAGATTTATACCAAAGAGAAGAAAAACAAGTGGAACTCGCTATGATGAAGAGGCAGTAGCACACAAGAAGAAATTCAAGGAATCAGTGGCACCGAAAAAAGTAAGTAAGTGCTTGAGGGAAAGAGGATGCAGTAGCTATATGGTGCAGACAGTCAGTTCTTCCGTTGTAAACTCAAGAATTTGCTCCTGTTGCCGAAAGGAGAGCTAGTGAGAACTACTGAGCTCTCTGATGACATGGTATAGCAGGTTTTGTGAGTTTAAAGAGTGTAGTGAAAAAACAATGGATTGGTTTGGTCAGATCAAGCCCAGTTGGGAAGCCTCAGTTATCTCTGAGCATCTAGATGTTAGGCACTATAAATGCCTAAATTAAGATGATGGTGTTGCAGTGAAAAGAAAAAAAAGAAGAATGAGCTTTTCTCCTTCTCTTTCCTGAGAACAAAGAAGATAAAGAGAACCGTGAGCAGGCCTGAACATAGCGTTTTTCACTTGAACTTCTCCTAATTCTGCATGTCTGTAACTAAGCTTGCTTTTCTGCCTCCTAAATCTGAATGACTGTAACTAACTTTGCTTTTCAGTCCCCTAACCCCGCAGGACCTCCAGTTCACATTTTCTCCTTTAACTCCATGCTAAATACATCCCCTATCTGGCGTTTACCCTTACAACACCCTTCCCTTTGTAGTTACATATCAGAAAGAAGGCTGCAGAGACAGTGAACTGCCAGACTCAGTTACTGGGTTATTGATGCCAGTTTCTGAAGGTCTTTAAAGAAAATGCAGGAGGAAGAAATCAAGATCCTCCCACCTTTGTTTCTGATCAACTCCTGATTGTGAGCCCTTGCCTTATATAAGCCCCTAGACTCCTCATGGGGGGAGTGGGCACAGTTCTTGAGGTAGGAACCCACTATGGTCCCCTCTGCACTGCCTGAGAATTAAAGGCACCTGTCTATTTCCTCCAAACTCCGTATTTTTTCATTAAGCTTCAGTGGGAAGAGAAGGCCAAGATTTTAGCCAGCAACAACGGTAGAATAGCAGGGGCCTGGGGTGCTGGAAATAAAGAGGCAATATTTTTGACAAATACCGTCTTATTTAAGAAGATAGGAAATCCGCAGTAGAGATTGCTATTCATTGACCAGATAACCCTCCATGACTGAAGGGTCATTTCCGCCTTCAGAATTTCCTTGATGAAAGAAAGTCACTTTGACCAAGATCACTTCCCTCTCTGGAGGGAAACTGCATCCATTAATTGTGAAAGTGGAGCAGCAAGCCCCATCCCATCTCGAAATCTCAGGACAGGGCTGAGGGACCATCCTAGCTTTCAGCTTCTAAGGAGGTCAGCTGGGAGCTTTGTTAAGAGTACACAAGACTTCTTTCGCTTCCCGATCCTCCCTCCCTCCCTTCTCTTCTGTTCCATGCTAAGTGATCCCACGAACTCCTCTAGGAACCCCCTACATGCTCATCTCCATCTCAGAGTCAAAACGAATCAGGAACCAAATTAAAGATGACATTGAGGTTATTCAAGCTTAAAAAGCCTGTGATACCACACACCAGCAAGCTGGCAGACAAGAACAGTTGTGTGAGAAGTGAATATGGAGAGGAAAACATTGAGGAGTAGATTTCAGAATGCTAAAACTGAGGAGATCGTGGGGTGCAAGGTAGCAATAGCCAGTGCTAGTCACGATATATACTGCTCGAATTCTGGAGCAAGTTGGTTACAATGGATAAAATGGTTGCCCTTTCCCACATACAGAAAATATTTCAGCTCCTGTTTTGAGGAGTGGTGTTGCTGCCCTGTTGTTCCTCTTATCCTGTGAGGAAATCCAAATAGCCTAAGATCTATTATCTGATTCCTGTAAGATTTCTTTTAAACTAAATTTTCTTTGGTGTGTGTGGTCGTATGTTCAAATGGTCTAGCTGAGGATTTAGATTAGCATCTTGGACAAGTTTTGAGCAATGTTAAAACATTTCATCTGTTCAAAGATACAAAGACCGCTTGTTTTTACAGCTTCCAATGAGATAAGAAATAACCTCCCACTCAAATAAGTCATTTTAGCCAGGGACAATATAAAAGTTAGTGAAGCTCTGAATCTTAGCACATAAGAAGTTCAAGGTTTTCAAAGAGAATCAAGCTATCAGGACTCAAACAGACCTTTTGGGAATGATTTAAATTCTTTTTTTTTTTCCTGTCTCTGTGAAGGATGGAACCTCAATGGTACCTAACTGTGACGTGAAAATAAGAGAGAAAGTATATTCTAATTTATACGTAAAATTAGTGCCTTGTTTTCTCATCCTGACACTTACCAAAAGCCATTTTAACTAGTTTCTGTAAAGATTTTCTTTCTCTGGTATCTTGAATTTAAGAATTCAAAAATGTTACATTCCACATTAAAGTTTTATTCATTTTATGTGACCGTGAATTTTAATCTTGCACATTTAAAGATACTTCCTCATATGGGAGTTTGATAGTAGGTACATCAGAAAGTGAACTCCAGAGGACATTTTCTTTCATTCATTTGCTCAAATACTAATTGAACTAAACACTGAATCATACTATAAGATATGAGAGACCTTTAGTGAAAAGCACTGAGGCCTTGGAAAAAGGTAGAATTATGAGAGTTTGGACAAGAATCACAACTTATTGAATGCCTTCAACTGGGTGCCACTTTACACTAGGTTCTTTAACAAAAGGTTATTTTCTTGAATTCTTATCATTGTGCAATTGTTATATGATGGAAGTAACTGTCTTATAACCAATTTACAGTTATGGTTGTATTAAACAATGAAATTGAAACCAAAAAGAGGCTAACTAGGTCAAAGGTCATGTTGATAATTAACTTTTCACTTGTCCCTGTTTCCATGAATGTAATATATAAAACATTCAGTACGTTACTTCAGCATTGATACTATTAGAATCACATGTTTCAATTTATTTCCTTGATAATAACATCACAGTAAGTTTATATCTGTCTTGAAACATTTTCAAGGAAGACAATACAGCAAGAAGTATTTTTTCATTTTAGATTAATTTCGAAACTTTTCAACTTAGTCCATGCTGAGTAACACTTGCAATTCATCCTAATCTGTATTAGCTTGATTATTACTACTTGCTTAATCTCAGAGTATTCAAAATGTCAATAGGGACACAACTATTTTCATTTTTTCCATTTACTTATGCTTAATTTTGACTACAAAAATATAGCCTTATTTTGCAGGAATAGAAATAGAAACAATGAGTATGAATTCATGTATTTCCTAATAATGAACATTTTTTAAATAAAATAACTCAAAAACTGTTATTCTGAATCAACCTTCAAAAACAGACTAATAGCCAAAGTACACTTTGGAACATTTCTCATAAGATTTAAACATTCGGGGGGGCTCTTATTAACTCATTTTATATCTAACATTGGCATCAAAAGACCAGCCTGGCATTTCAGCACTTAGTTATTGGTTTTGCTCAGCATCAAGCCATAGTTTGGATTTATTGTTACTTGAACTCTTTTTATGTGCCAGGGTTCTTGTCTACAGTTTAATAAAATATTATCTAATTACCAACAATAATCCTCTGGTAGATAATATTATGGGCTTCCCTGATGCCTCAGTGGTAAAGAATCTGCCTTGCAACGTGCAAAAAGTGGGCTCAATCCTTGGTTCAGGAAGATTCCCTGGAGAGGAAAATGGCAACCCACTCCAGTATTTTTACCTGGGAAATCTCATGGCCAGAGAAGCTAGCTCGTTACAGTCCATGGGTTGCAAGGAGAGTTGGACATGAATTAGCATATAAACAACAAGAAGATAACAGTATACCCAATATATAAACCACTGCAACCTAAAATGTTACAGCAACTGGCTCCAAACCCCCAAAACTTGTGACTGCAAATACACAACTACAGGCCATTTGACCTCAACACCTGCTCTAAAGAAGAGATTCTAAGAATTTGCTGCTTATTTCTCAGGAACACACTGCAACTGTTTTAATTAAAAAAAAAAAGGTAAAAAATATTGTCAGACTCACTTAGAAAGGATGGTTTCTCAATCAGCAGTAGCAGCAACAGTGAACTTTCATCAGAACATTGAACTCTCCTGCTTCCCCATACTATCCAATCAGAACCTCTGGGGGCGAGGCTTTTCAATCTGTTTCAACAAGCTCTCCAGGTGACTCCAATTACCCTATTCCAGGAGAATCAGACAGTACTTTGCCAACAAAAGTCTGTCTAGTCAAAGTTACAGTTTTTCCAGTAGTCATGCATGGATGTGAGAGTTGGACTATAAAGAAGGCTGAACACAGAAGAATTGATGCCTTTGAACTGTGGTGTTGGAGAAGACTCTTGAGAGTCCCTTGGACTGCAACCAGTCCATCCTAAAGAAAATCGGTCCTGAATATTCATTGGAAGGACTGATGCTGAAGCTGAAACCTCAGTACTTTAGCCACCTGATGTGAAGAACTGACACACTTGAAAAAAAAAAAAAAACCATGATTCTGGGAAAGATTGAAGGTGGGAGGAGAAGGGGATGACAGAGGATGAAATGGTTGGGTGATATCACCAGCTCGATGGACATGAGTTTGGGTAATCTCTGGGAGTTGGTGATGGACAGGGAAGCATGGCATGCTGCAGTCCATGGGGTCGCAAAGAGTCAGACACGACTGAGTGACTGGCCTGAACTGAACTGACTGAGGAGAATCAGAGCAGTTTAGGAAACAAACAAACAAACAAACAAACTTTAAAACTATGCTCAAATTATTCTGTGAACTTTTAAAAACTATTTTCCTTTCTTTACCCATCACAGTAAGTAGAGAAAGATTAAAGGTTATTTTCTCCGATCAAATGATTTTCCAGTCCCTTCAGTGATAGATACAAACTTATTTTTATATGATAATTGGTAATTGCCAAATGCCAGTAAAACAAGTCATAATGATCTAGGATAGACCATAGATCTTTTATAAACTATTTCATTTAAAAAGTCACAACCTAAGAGATACAGAAAATATTTTTTTAAAGAACTAAAGATTTTTTAAATGAACTGTAAATATCTAAATATTCTGGCAAAATTATACACAAACAAAACTATAACTATATACAGGGCTTTCTTGGTGGCTCAGGGGTAAAGAACCCACCTACCAATGGAGGAGATACAAGAGACCTGGGTTTGATTCCTGGGTCTGAAAGATTCCCTGGAGAAGGAAACAGCTACCCCTTCCAGTATTCTTGCCCGGAGAATTCCACGGACCAAGGAGCATGGTGGGCTCTAGTCCACGGCGGGCTATAGTTGTGAAAGAGTCAGACGGTAACTAACAACCACAAATGACAGCATATCTATTTTTAATGGGCTAGATTTTGTACACAGGCTTTGTACACAGTTGATAGCTGGCCAGGCACATTGTTCAGTAGCTCTGCTAAGTCGCTTCAGTCGTGTCCGACTCTGTGCGACCCCATAGACGGCAGCCCACCAGGCTCCCCGTCCCTGGGATTCTCCAGGCAAGAACACTGGAGTGAGCTGCCATTTCCTTCTCCAATGCGTGAAAGTGAAAAGTCAAAGTGAAGTCGCTCAGTCGTATCCGACTCTTAGCAACGCCATGGACTGCAGCCCACCAAGCTCCCCTGTCCATGGGATTTTCCAGGCAAGAGTACTAGAGTGGGGTGCCATTGCCTTCCCCATTAGTAGCTCTAATATTGTCCAAAGAAATATTAATTAAAATGCTTAAAATTTAAAACTCTTATTCCTATGAGTAGTTTCTCTATTTGAAAGGGAAAAAAAAAGTAAATACTTATGAAAAATTTCTTGACTCTGTTGATGTTTAACTTTACTGAAGATGACTGAACTGAGTAACAAATTAGTTCAAAAATCCAAGTTAAGTATAATTATAATGGGAAATTTCAAGTGCTTTGTTATGTTTAGGTATTTTGCAGATAGCGTAACATCACCACTGATACTGAGACAAATGTCACAATGAGCTGGAGTTCCAGGTCAGCGTTCCACGCTTATTGACGACACTTTACAGGAAAATTAAGGAAGCTGGATGTTTGCCTCCTCTTTTCAGAACTGCTTTCATCACTCTCTGAATTAAATTAACAGTATTCACTCTCTTATAACTCCACAGAAGTGATTCAGAACAGTGTGAAAGCTTTTGCCTAGAATAGTATGTTTTTGTGGTAAAAGGTTAATTCCACTATATTCATTCCATTAGAATTCAAAGGGCTATTTCACTCAGATGTTGAAACAGATGAATTGGGACTGCCAAATGCAAATTCCACTAAAATTAAATGCCTGCTTAAAAAGTATTCTGCTTGCATTTCAAAGCATTACATTTAGCTCATGGGATGCAAAATTGCCAGAATATAATACTGACTTATAAGATTTCCACTGGCAGGAAACACTGGGGAAAATGAAGGAACCAGAGGGATTTAAAAGAAATTTGATCTTTTCACAAAGAAGAAAAAGAAAAAAATATTAGGGGTAGAAATCTTATAAAAATAAATTTAATGAGGTTGTGGAGCTGTTTCAATGAACCGTATTATTGAAGAAGGAAGGAATCCTGACCTTGGAGGGCTGCTGCCTCTCTTTCTTCCATTATCACCTTGTCTTTTCAGTAACAAGATGCACAACCTGCTGAAAAGACATCGTGTCTAAACCAGAAGCCAGTCTTCAAGAACAAAACCACCTGTTCACACATAGAGTTTTCTAATGGCTCATGATTCCTCATTTAGTTGGTAAAAGAGGATGAATCTGGAAGAAAACTCCCTCCAAGTGGGTCCTATTTTCCGTGGGTATTAATGACATTTATCCATTCATTCACGAATTCAATGACTTGTTAATGCATTCAATACTTATTTGGGTCAATAATTGCATGTGTTCTTTTTGGGTTTCTGTGGTCTCTCAAGTACAGATTGCAGGATATGCTGAACTTCCTGAAACAGAGGACTGGGAAAAATACCTTGACACTGATGCTTTACCTATAAATAGGTCAAGTTCAGAGCTAATCAGAAGCAAGAAATAAAGATATCAATATTATTTCCTAGCCTTCAGAATCCCCATTGAGTTCAATAACCTCTTTCAAAAAAAGTGTAGCCCTTTCTTAAAACTTTTGTCTCACAAATGATTATTAATAATTGTAGAGTAAAAGGTTGAGAGTCCTTTAGACAGCAAAGAGATTAAATCAGTCAACCCTAAAGGAAATCAACCCAGAATATCCACTGGAAGGACTGATGCCAAAGCTGAAGCTCTAATCCTTTGGCCATCTGATGCGAAGAAAAGACCCTGGAAAAGGGTCTTTCCCAAGACCCTTTGGAAAAGACCCTTTTCCAGGACTCTTAGAAAAGACCCTGATGCTGAGAAAGACTAAGGGCAGGAGGAGAAGGGGATGACGGAGGATGAGATGGTTGGATGCATCACCAGCTCAACAGGCATGAATTTGAACAAACTCTCGGAGATGGTGAAGGACAAGGAAGCCTGGAGTGCTGCAGTCCATGGGTCTCAAAGGGTTGGACACGACTCAGGGACTGAACTGAACTGAAAAGGTTAAAATAGGTGGCTGAAGGTCTTGATTGGGACAACTCATCAGTCTATTATTTCAAGTGGATAATTATCAAATAAAACTATTAATGGACATGATGTTAGCACTTCTAATATCCTGGTTTAATAATGAAGCTGAATTAACCATCAGCAAAAGATTTTCTGTATCTCTATTTTCCCTCTCTTTCTGCAGCCTAGGCAAAAACCCCTGGATACATGTAGGGAATAACAAACAAATATCAAACACATAAAACTTAAACAAGACCAAAGAATTGGAAATAGGCATTTATTTTCAATTGTTGTTAATCCAAACACAGAGGTAGAGCTGTCTTTTCTTCGCAGACCTTTTGACATTTGCAGCAACACATTCCGCATTTTACCCTGTCATCTGTGATATTGGAAATGAAGTGCTGTGTCTGATCAGAAGCATCAAGCATGAAGCCAAGCAGAAGATACATAAGTATCTTACGGTCCATTGCCCGTGGTGATTGAGCTGGTGGCATCTAAAAGGGACACTGAGAGGTCTGACACACATCATCTTTCACTTTCAATCACACACGCGCATACACACACCCCAAGGCACACACACATGAAGAAATAGCTTGCTTCTTCCGGTGGCTGCTAATTGACTAATTGAGCATTAGGCCTTCAGTGAGTGTTAAACAGGAGTAGGACTGAAAATGTCTCCCACTTTCACCTGATCTAGGATAATTTCTTAGAGTTTCATCAATGTAAATAGCTTAAAAAGTGTGTGTGTGGGGTTAATATTTATGTGATGATACATATAACACCATCTCACATTTCATGTACTTTAAGCATGCATTTTGTTCGATTCTAAATGAGCATATAGAATATAACAGTTAATGTGGTATGTTATAATTCACACATTTTTTGAATAAAGCTTACTGAAATTAGCTCTTACGGAAATCATGTTCTTATTTTCTTCCCTGTATACCAGGATAAGTGAACTAAATAAAAAGCCTGTGGGCCAAATCCTGCCTACCACCTGTGTTTGGATGGTCTTGGAGCACAGAGTGGATGTTACATTTTAAATGGTATGAAAATAAAAAGCAATGACGTTACACAACAGGTGAAAGGTATATGAAATTCAAAGTTCAGTGTCAATTAATAAAGATTTATTGAAACACATTCACACGCACTGGTTTCCATCTCTCTTTGTCTGGTTTCATGATATAATGACAGAAGAGATCAAATGTATCCTGCACATCCTAATGAGGCAGGAGGCAGATGGCCACCCTGCCACCCCAGAGTAAAGCAACTGGAGATTCATTCCCTATGAACTGCAAAGTTCCTTAAGAGAAGAGGCTAGGCCCTGCTCAGCCACATATTTCTCCTTGCTGGAGTCAGGAGACCTCCCCGACCACACGTGCACAGAAATGGCTCCTTGCAGGCCAAAGAGGGAGCAAGGTCAAGGGATGCTGGACTCAAGACACCTCTCGGTAGGATTCCCCTTGACTAAGAGACGTGTGCACACACATGGGAGGATCCTGAGTTAAACCACATATGGATTGTGAACCAGGCAAATCAAAATGATTGTCCGAACGAAACCCAGAAGAAATGCCCCATAAAGGTAACTCAAACCTCCACTCAGGGACTCTCCCTCTGAGTCTGCCCATATGTTTATCCACATGTACTGTACACATTTTTTCTCCTCTTAATAAATACGTTACTTGCTTCACTACTTTCCATCTTGGTGGGAGCTCTTCTGCAAAGCTGAAGGGCCAGGGCCGTGTTACTGACCACTGGTTTAGTGGCCAGGGTCTGACGCTCTTCCCGCTGCAACCCAGCCCAGTCTCTGGCTGGGAACCCAAGCCCCGCGCCAAGCTGGTGAAGGTTGAAGCCACCTGGGATCACTGAAATATCAACTATTTGGCCCTTTTCAAAAAAAGGAAAATCCAACTCTTGGTTTATACTATATGCATCTACATCACTTGAAGCAGAAATAGTAAAGTTTAGCAGTTCCAATGTAAGCCCTTTTTTAGACATATTCTCTTCCAAAAGCTATTTCTTAATACAATAATTTATGAAAGTGTAACAGTTTCCCAGCTCTTTCTCACCCTCAACTTTGGCTGAAATGATAATTTCTATTATATTCTAAGCCAGAACACAAAATTACTTATTCAACAATGAAATTGGAATATGCCTTTGAGGTTAAAATATATATGTGTATATATATATATATATATATATATAGTATGTATATTTGTATATATATACATATATACAAATGGAGAATATAGGATTTTATTTACATAAACCACACTAGAGTTTCAATGGGCTTGATTTCACACCAAGATACATTCATGTACAAGTGGTTGAATCCAGTCAGCAGCAGCCTTTGATCCAGAAATGGGAAGGATTTATGCAAGTGCTTTGCATCTGAAAATGGAAAGATGAGATATATCAAAGGAAAGAGTTTACATTTTACTAGTTTGCCCATATACAGGGACTCGTTTTCCAACATTCTCATCTATTTTTCCATCATAAAATTTACATGAATAAATCAGAAATAGCTTTGAATTACCATAATTTGTGTACATCTTATACCATCTAATAAATTATAACTTTGTAAGAATGAGCACAATATATTATGTAGCCTCATACTTCTAGATGATCCATGAATATTTATGAAATGAAAATGACCTCACTGCAGAGTTCTCCACCATTCTAGAAGATTGGTCACTGCTCGTGATTATATATGCTCCCCTATCCATAAGAGCCGGACGTCCGTCCACAGACTACATTTTCCGGCTGGCTTGAATGGACACGGAGCCTTGTGCTCCCTGGGAACAGACTGAAGGCAAAGGAAGAGGGCAGCAGAGGATGAGATGGTGGGATGGCATCACCCACTCAATGGGCATGAATTTGAGCAGAGCAGACTCTGGGAGACAGTGAAGGACAGAGAAGCCTGGTGTGCTGCAGTCCATGGGGTCACAAAGAGTCAGACACAGCTTAGCAACTGAACAGCAATTTGCATACTCTGCAAGCGAATGTGAGAAGTGAAGAGGGTGATTTCTAAGTCAAGGAGCTTAACATGCACTTGTGCCTTCCCTTCTCTCCTTCTCCAAATTCACTGACTGAATGCAGAGAGCTCTGGTCCCCTGCAGTGGGATGGGGCCAATGGAAGAAAGGAATTTGCTGCACCCCTCTCCCAATCACCATGACAAAGGCCACCTGCCAAACAGGTACATCTGCCTTGGACTGCGCTGTGATTGACAAGTAAATGTCCCCTGTGCAAACCTCTGTCACTCAGGGATTTATTTGTTACAGCAGCTTGAATGACCTGACCCCAAACAGTTGCCAACTTTATCCCTGCTGCTACATATAAAGGCTATAAAGTGAAAGTGAAGTTGCTCAGTGGTGTCTGATTCTTTGAGACCCTGTGGATTGTAGCTCACCAGGCTCCTCCATCCATGGGATTCTCCAGGCAAGAATACTGGAGTAGGTTGCCATTTTCTTCCTCAGGGGATCTTCCTGATCCAAGGATAGAACCCAGGTCTCCTGCATTTCGATAAGACGCTTTAACCTCTGAACCACCTGTGGAGGCTACAGTTCAGATTTTATCACTGTTAACCTGCCCATGGTACTAATACCATTCATCACTTGGCCCATTTTGAAATTCTAACTTTGCCTTTTGGACTAGGACCAGGCCCTTTTCTTTCTTAGGGCAATCCAACCACGCCAAACCTTTGAAAGAAGCCTCACTTCAACAACTATTACCTTCACCTGGAGGCAGCTGACAATTTAAGACTTAAAACTATCTTAAACACAGAGGAGATAGGAAAATGTGACATCTTCCTAATGTGATCTATATTTCACTCTTCTCTTTCTTACTTCCCTGGTGGCTCAGATGGTAAAGCATCTGTCTACAGTGCGGAAGACCCAGGTTCGATCCCTGGGTTGGAAAGATCCGCTGGAGAAGAAAATGGCAATCCACTCCAGTACCATTGCCTGGAAAATCCCATGGACAGAGGAGCCTGGTAGGCTGCAATTCATGGGGTCATCTTAGCAGTAAAGAATCTTCCTGCAATGCAGGAGCCACAGGAGACACAGAATCAATCTCTGGCTCAGGAAGATTCCCCTGGAGAGAGGAATGGCAACCCACTCCAGTATTCTTGCCGGAAGTATCCTGCGGACAGAGGAGCCTGGTGGGCTACAGTCCATGGGGTCACAAAGAGCTGGACATGACTGAAGCTCTGATTCTCTTTTAAGATCTTACTATAAGAGTGAGTCATATAGAGATTTCAGCAAACAAGGTCATTTCATTTTCCTTTTACAACTATATCTTTTTTTTAGCTCCCTCAAACCACTAAACCTCGTAGGCTTCCTTTTACCCTATGCATAATCTATGGGAACCAGAAATCTTCATTCCTTCAACAAATAATTAAGAATGTATGAGTTGACACTGCTCCAAGTGTTATAGAGAGACAGTGAAGAGGAAAGGTAGTATTTTTGCTTTGATGGAGCTTATCTCAAGTGGAAGAAAGCAGATGATAGACACGTGAAATAATTTCAGATGAGACAAAAGGCTGTGGAAACCATAAATTGTAATCATGGGACTACAAGAGGAAAACACAATCATAGGGCAAAGGCAAATATAAGAAACAGTCACAAGCTCTCTGAGGATGCAAACCGAGATATCTGAATGATGAAAAGGATTCAGCCATGTCAATACCAGCGGGGGAGGGAGTATTCCAGCCAGGGGGACGTCAGGTACATAAGAGGTAGTGATCATACCTTGAAAAACTGAAAGCCTGCCACTGTGGCTAGTGATTATGATACAAGATGAGGCCAGAGAAGTAAACAAAGAAATGGCACGTAAAGGAAACGGGGTTTCAGATATTCCAAATATACTGAACAGCAGCTGGAGAGAAGACGCCTTGGGGAACAGGAGAAATTAGGGCAACCTACCCAGTTTATCACTACTAAAATGAAGAACTGAGGAATATTACTTAATTTCTCAGGCTTTTGGATTCACTTTCACCAAACACAGCAGTTGGTATCAATGGGCATTCATGTTTTGTCTGGATCTAGAAAACTGATCAGAAAATCAGCAGACCTTCAGAACTGTCACAAGCTGTATATCTAAAACACAATTAACGGTGGTCCAACTGTTGGCTACCCTTCCGTATTTTTCTGGGACTCAATTCTATTCACACTTTTGCTTTCATACTATTGTACAATTTATCTTTCCTTATTTATTTTCCCAAATAATCTAATGGCTACTTGAAAGACTGGACTTCTAATTTATTTGTGGCTCTATGAAATGAACATGTAATACTCATTCAACTTATATTTAATGGAATCATAAATTGAGAGTTAAAATTGTGTACGTTTCCTCTGCAAAATGAGGACTAACAAAGCCCTGCCTCCTTTAACTCTTTTAATAATATGTTTCCAAGGGTGAAGTAAGAAACCGCAGTTTCTTAGATTTTTACTTAGAAGAAACTCTAAAAACCATGTCATCTAGCATTATTATTTTGTAGATAAGAAAATTGGTAATCAGGGGGTTTCCAAAATGCTCATGTATTTGC
Organism: Madoqua kirkii; assembly: GCA_006408675.1. NCBI lineage: Eukaryota > Metazoa > Chordata > Mammalia > Artiodactyla > Bovidae > Madoqua > Madoqua kirkii. Next base: position 21,547 of record SJYC01143552.1, read on the forward strand.
AATAGAGAGAGTCATAATAGTGTATGTAGCTCCATGGAGAATTAAGACATATAATCCAGTCATTCCAATTCTTGGAGTCCTTATTAGTGGAAACTTTCCTGGTCTCATTTGAAAGATTTCTTTGGCTGGTGACAATCAGTTTGTGCCCTAACCATGCAGACTTGCCCCACCCTGGACTGAAAATCAGGTCAACTGGCTGTGACCTTTGTTTATAAAACACTGGACCATTGTCACTCCCAGTGACATGCAGAAATGACAACCTCCTATCTGCTTCGATACTGTAAAAATAACCGAATTTCATTTTAATTTGAATTTGTCCAAATTTTCAAAGATGATCCCAAATACTTTAGCTGAATGAGAGTTAAACCTAGAAATTAAGAGTTTGGTGAACTATAAAGGCTCCTAACCAGAGTCAATAGCCCAGTCCCAGGTATTATTCTATAGGAAGAAACTGCAAAAGGGAATGTAGTTTTTGCTTCACTGCTTAAACCATTTAAGTCCTTTTCTATATTTACTCCTATCTTATCTTTTCAAAAAATTCCATTTCTTTGCAGTGTTCAATCACCTTAAAAAAAAAAAAAAAGCCCAATGTGTGTGTGGTACCACATAGATTTTTATACTGGAGTCTTATTTACTTATCCCTCGTGCACATCAACCCACTCAATTTGACAGGACCACTCATTTGAGATTTGAAGATCAGAAACCTGGACCAGCCTGAAGGCAATGAACAGTCTGACAGGTACAGATTTCACTTGTTCACCCAAACAAATATGTGAATAAATTAAAATGATAAAAAACACAAAATATAACATCCATGAGAATGTTCCACTAAAACAGTTTATAACAGTTCTTCAGTTTATACCATGTAAGAGTAGATTAAAAAAATAAAAAAGAGGAAAAAAAACTAACAGAATGAACTGACAAAACATTGCAAATCAACTATGTGCAAGTTAATGGAGAAGGCAATGGCACCCCACTCCAGTGTTCTTGCCTGGAGAATCCCAGGACGGGGGAGCCTGGTGGGCTGCCGTCTACGGGGTGGCACAGAGTCGGGCACGACTGAAGCGACTTAGCAGCAGCAGCCTGTGCATGTGAAGTCGCTTCTGGTCGTCTTTGACTCTTTGCAACACTATGGACTGTAGCCCACCAGGCTCCTCTGTCCATGAGATTTGCTCGGCAAGGACACTGGGGTGGATTGTTATTTCCTCCTCCAGGGGTTCTTCCCGACCTAGGGATCAAAGCACATCTCTTTTATTTTTTTTTAACTTTACCATATTTATTGGTTTTGCCATACATTGACATGAATCCACCAAACCACATCTTTTCTTTTTTTTACTTTTCATGAATCCACCACAGGTGTACATGAGTTCCCAACCCTGAACCCCCCTCCCACCACCCTCCCCATATCATCTCTCTGGGTCATCCCAGTGCACCAGCCCCAAGCACCCTGTATCCTGTACCGAACCTAGACTAGTGATTCGTTTCTTACATGATAGTATACATGTTTCAATGCCATTCTCCCATATCATCCCACCCTCTCCCTCTCCCACAGAGTCCAAAAGTCTGTTCTTTACATCTGTGTCTCTTGCTGTCTCGCATATAGGGTTATCATTACCATCTTTCTAAATTCCATATATATGTGTGAGTATACTGGATTGGTGTTTTTCTTTCTGGCTTACTTCACTCTGTATAATTGGCTCCAGTTTCATCCACCTCATTAGAACTGATTCAAATGTATTCTTTTTAATGGCTGAGTAATTCTCCATTGTGTATATGTACCACTGCTTTCTTATCCACTCGTCTGCTGATGGACATCTAGGTTGCTTCCATGTCCTGGCTACTATAAACAGTGCTGTGATGAACACTGGGGTACACATGTCTCTTTCAATTCTGGTTTCCTCGGTGTGTATGCCCAGCAGTGGGACTGCTGGGTCATAAGGCAGTTCTATTTCCAGTTTTTTAAGGAATCTCTACACTGTTCTCCATAATGGCTGTACTAGTTTGCATTCCCACCAGCAGGGTAAGAGGGTTCCCTTTTCTCCACACCCTCTCCAGCATTTATTGCTTGTGGACTTTTGGATCACAGCTATTCTGACTGGTGTGAAATGGTACCTCATTGTGGTCTTGATTTGCATTTCTCTGATAATGAGTGATGTTGAGCATCTTTTCACGTGTTTGGTAGCCATCTGTATGTCTTCTCTGGAGAAATGTCTATTTAGTTCTTTGGCCCATTTTTTGATTGGGTCATTTATTTTTCTGGAATTGAGCTGCATAAGTTCCTTGAAATTATTTTTGAAATTAGTTGTTTGTCAGTTGCTTCATTTGCTATTATTTTCTCCCAATCTGAAGGGTGTCTTTTCACCTTGCTTATAATTTCCTTTGTTGTGCAGAAGCTTTTAAGTTTAATTAGGTCCCATTTGTTTGTTTTTGCTTTTATTTCCAGTATTCTGGGAGGTGGATCATAGAGGATCCTGCTGTGATTTATGTCAGAGAGTGTTTTGCCTATGTTTTCCTCTAGGAGTTTTATAGTTTCTGGTCTTATATTTAGATCTTTCTAACACCATTAACAAAAGTAAACTCAAAATGGATTAAAGATCTAAATGTAAGACCAAACCACATCTTTTAATTCATCTCATGTCTCCTGCATTGGCAGGTGCGTCTTTTACCACTAGCGCCACCTGGGAAGCCTTTAAATCAACCATGCTTCAATTAAACAAAAACAAAAACTAATGATAAATTCTAAAGGAAATCAACCCCGAATATTCACTGGTATTCACTGGAATGACTCACACTGAAGCTGAAGCTCCAATACTTCGGCCACTTGATGCAAAGAGCAGACTCATTGGAAAAGACCCTGACGCTGGGAAAGATGGTAGGCAGGAGGAGAAGGGGATGACAGAGGATGAGATGGTTGGATGGCATCACTGACTCAAAGGACATGAGTTTACGCAAACTCCAGGAGATGGTGAAGGACAGGGAAACCTGGCATGCTGCAGTCCATGGGGTTGCAAACAGCAGACACAACTTCGCAACTGAACAACTATGATAGCAATGAAATGGAACATCTCCCCTGCTCTTTCATGGTGAGGCACTCAGTGATTTCAGCTCTGCTTTCAACATTCTCTCTCTTTCTCACTCAGGGTGCAAATGCTCACGTGTGGCAAAAATGACTAATATGTCATGCAAGGATCCAAGATAATAAACATCCCCCGAGAGTCGTCTCGTGTCTGTCAGTCCTTACTTACATTTTCCATTCTCTCTCGAACTCTTGTTAGAGTTCTATATTTACACTCCTCTACTCATTCTCTTGGGGAGTCCATCTGTGAATAGCTCCCTATGATATCTTGATGTCTTTCCTTTCATCTGCCTTGTGTGTGTGTGTGTGTAATGAACACCAAGAAAGAAGTATATTTCAAGTATTAATTCTGCACTCATTTTTCCATGCAAGTTTTACATGGAGTCATAAACAATAATCTTCTCTTGATTATTTTTTTTTATTTTCATGTTAATTCACACTTTAACAAATCGACAATAAATTTGGCACCCTATTTTAAATTGCATTTTAAGGATTTATGTTTTCAGATTTTCTGCTGGCTGTGTCTATAAAACTGTCTAAATAATTGCATACTAATTTCTAAGATCATTCCCATTAGACATTAAGCACTTGGCTTTGTGCCATCAATGTAAGAAATTTGATTCACTTATACTATCATCCTCCATAAATCCCTCCCTCTTCTCTGAGATTTTTATTGTTTTTATTTTTCTAGTATTTATCATATATCTTTAAATATTATTTTTAAACTTCTATTTCTTAATCCATATGTTATCTCAAACACCTAAAAATTCTACCCAGGAAAGCTCAGGACTCCTAATGTGTGTTCTGGCATCTCAAGATAATATTCTAGTATTTGCTTAAAACACATACTTCTGTAGTGAATTAATGAAGAGGTTCTATATCTGTACTGTCCAATCATAAATAAATCAATCAAGAGGTGTTAATTTTGTCCTCAAAAACTGGAGGTATGTCTTATGGGTAGATATATCTGAGAAAAATCCACTGTAAATATAAAAGGGTATATTTAACCATTACCTAATGCTCTCCTTTAGTTCCCAAAGATTCATATCTCACATCTAATTTGGTGTCACCACTAGAGTAACCCATTTTTAACCACATGTATACGTGCCTCTTAACTTTGCCTCTACGGGAATTGCCTCAGTGATTTGAGGAGGGAACTAGCATGTATCCTTTAAATTTTAATAGTTTATAATCAACACTGATGATAATGTAATGTGAAAGAAAAGCAGCCTGAAAAATAGCCACGTGTAATTAGTGACAACCACTGGATGAATAATGATCATACCAGGAGTCTTTTATCCATCCAAACAATTATCAAAGACAGCCTTGCCAGTGTCCTGGAGAAGGAAATGGCAACCCACTCCAGTATTCTCGCCTAGAGAATCCCATGGACAGAGGAGCCTGGCGGGCTACAGTCCATGGGGTCACAGAGAATTGGACACAACTGGGCGACCTTCGCTTCATTTTTGCCGGTGTCACTAGGTTGACCTACAGTTGCCAAGGAGACAACCACCTAGTGAATATTACAAAAAAACAGACAGACTCACAGATACACAGAACAGGCTAGTGGTTACCAGTGGGGAGAGTGAAGTGGGGAGGGGCAAAACAGGAATAGCGAAGTAAAAGGAAGAAACTATTAGGTATAAAATAAGCTACAAGGATGGGCCTCCCTAGTGACTCAGATGATAAAGAATCTGCCTGCAATGAGGGAAACGTGGGTTCGATCCCTGGGTTGGGACGATCCCCTGGAGAAGGGCATGGCAACCAACTCCAGTATTCTTGCCTAGAGAATCCCCATGGACAGAAGAGCCTGGCAGGCTATAGTCCAAGGGCTCACAAAGAGTCAGACAGGACTTAGCAACTATGAACAACAAGCTACAAGGATATACTGTATGACACAGGAAATATAGCCAATGTTTTATAATAACTACAGGTGGATTACAAACTTTAAGACTGTGAACCACTATATTGTACAGTTCAATTCAGTTCAGTTACTCAGTCATGTCCAACTCTTTGTGACCCCATGGACTACAGCACTCCAGGCCTCCCTGTTGATCACCAACTCCCAGAGTTTGCCCAAACTCATGTCCATTAAGTCGGTGATTCCATCCAACCATCTCATCCTCTGTTGACCTCTTCTCCCACATTCAATCTTTCCCAGCATCAGGGGCTTTTCAAATGAGTCAGTTTTGCATCAGGTGGCCAAAGTATTGGAATTTCAGCTTCAACATCAGCTCTTCCAATGAACACTCGGGGCTGATCTCCTTTAGGATGGACTGGTTGGATCTCCTGGCAGTCCAAGGGCCTCTCAAGAGTCTTCTCCAACACCACAGTTCAAAAGCATCAATTCTTTGGCATTCAGCTTTCTTTATAGTCCAACTCTCACATCCATACATGACTACTGGAAAAGCCATAGCTTTGACTAGATGAAAGTAATGTATCTGCTTAATATGCTGTTTAGGTTGGTCACAACTTTCCTTCCAAGGAGTAAGAATCTTTTAATTTCATGGCTGCAGTCATCATCTGCAGTGATTTTGGAGCCCCCCAAAATAAAGTCTGCCATTGTTTCCACTGTTTCCCCATCTCTTTGTCATGAAGTGACACCTGTAACTTATTTAAAATTACACAGCAACTATACCTCAAAATAGAATATCTCAAAAATAAGAATTCACATACGAAGATAAAGGATGGAAGAGTGACAGGTGTACTGAACACATCTGCATTTCAGCTTTGGCTCTGCCATTTCACTAGCTGGGGTCTCTTTTGACCTTCAATTTCCTCATCCCTAAAATGGGAGCTGCTGCTACTGCTAAGTCACTTCAGTAGTGTCCGACTCTCTGCGACACCATAGACAGCAGCCCACCAGGCTCCTCCGTCCCTGGGATTTTCCAGGCAAGAACACTGGAGTGGGTTGTCATTTCCTTCTCCAATGCATGAAAGTGAAAAGTGAAAGTGAAGTCGCTCAGTCGTGTCCGACCCTTAGTGACCCCATGGACTGCAGCCCACCAGGCTCCTCCATCCACGGGATTTTCCAAGCAAGAGTACTGGAGTGGGGTGCCATCACCTTCTCCGAAAATGGGAGAGATAATGCTAAATCTGAACATGCATGAGATTTTGGCACAGGGGAAACGGCCACAGGGTAGTTGTTTTACTAATGGTAGCTAATATTATTAAGTTATTTTCTGCATTAATTATAATTACTTTGAAGTTATTAAACAAACCATTCCAGATAGGATTGTAATGAAGATTGAAAAAGACGTGACGAAGAAGCATTTAACTGGATATCTGACACACAGTACCTGACCACTCATTGTTAATTCCATGAGATCATTCAACAGTTCTCTTATTTTTTACCCCCAGCAGCAGAAGGGCACTGTGGTTTCTCACTTGGGCCACATTTCACCTGCCTTCTGCTGGATGCTATATTACTTAAGGTGCCTGTGCTCTCCAGGTAATTATATATTTCTCAACTACCATGTTTTGTGAAATAGTGTTTTTTCTTCCTAGCTTTGAATTACCCAGAATTTTAAATTGTCCATCTGATACTCTTGCAGTATTTAATATAATAGATTTAGGCTGAAGCAGATACTGAGTTCAGACACAGATCGTGGCAGGAAAACAAAACCAGGAAAAGTTTAGTTTAATTCAGGAATAGTGGACTGAGGCTGTACAGAGTTTCCAGTCCTGATTTGGGTTTTGAATGGGATCTTAATAAATCAAGAGGAAGTGCATGGGTTTTCTTATTTACTGCCACTAACTGCTGGTTATCAGCACACTGGGATGGCTGGCTGCTCTGAGCCCTCTTTCTCAGTATTTTCTAATCTCCAACAGGGAAACACGCAACATAAATAATCATCCTGTCTTGCCTAATACAGGGAAATAAATAAACCAGCGTTTCCTTGTCTGGGAAAATGAACTTTCAGGTTGTTTCCTTGCAAATCAGAACCCCACTGTGTCAAACTATTCAGATTTCATAAAACTGTACCATTCCCAAGGCAGCCTGACTCTGATAAGGCTGCATTAACTGTTCAGTGATGTCTCAGGACAATATGAAACACTTTTTAAAAACCTAAACAAATAGTAAACACCAAATCAGTTTTTCAATGATTTGACATCTCGAAAGATGTTTATATTTACCTAACTGAATGTGGTTAGGCACTATAGACTGTTATTTGCAAAAACTCTAAATAAATTTCATGGCTGCAAAGACACTGTGTTATATTTTCTGAAATGAGCAAGCTGAGAGGGAAACAATGTTAATCTACTCTAAGACACACAAAAAGAGAGCAAGGCAAAAACTATCCTATGGTACTTAAAGCAGTACACTAAAATTCCTCTTGAAAATCAGAGTTAAATGAATAATAAACACTTAAGACCATTTTTTTCCTCTAATAAAGATTTTCTGAGGCTGGCTAAATTTCCAATGCCTTATGCAACAGCAGATATATACAATCTGGGATGAAACAGTTGCTTTTGGAACAAGGAAAGGTAAAAATAAATATATAAGTCATAGTCATTTAGATATTTAACAAAAAATTTAGGGATAGATATATTTGAGAAAATTTCTAGTTGACTTTAATTTCATCAGTTTTATATCATCTGAGTTCTTTATTTAGAAACGAATTTTTATGGTAGTCAAATGGCTTCTGTATGAAGACTCCATCAATGCCCCTTTGGTGAGGTATTGCATCCCTCATACACCCATGCAGGGCTCCCCCCTACACGGAGCCCTTGACACATGCACTCTAGCTCAGGTATCCTGAAGGTCATCATTAAATGCAATCTGCATGCTCACCTGTTTGATTCTAGGAACATCCCTGCCTGCCTACAAAATATCTGATAGTTCTGGATCTGGGGCGTGGAAGGCGGGTTGGAAATCTTGAACTGCACTGTCTGTAAGATGTTTTTAACTAAAATGTCCATCACGTTAACATTCATTTCACTGTCCCTTGTCTCTTAATTCCTTTTTACTGAAGGCAGCTGACTACACACTACATTCCTGGTAACCTTTAAGACCTTGAAATTCACCTTCAAGCATTTCTTGGTCAGTTAGAAAGAGGATTCTGGACCCAAAGTAAAGCCCAGGTTGACAGGTGCATTTGTAACCCTGGGACATTTAACAATAACAATAGGATGTGTTAAAGGAGAAGTGTCCATAAAACACAGTTCTATTCATTTTCCCATTTGTTTAATAATTATTTTATCTACTAAGTCTGTTATTTGGGGAGCACTAAACAAGCCTTTTAGAATATAAAAAAGAAATAAGATACAATATCACTGTCCTCAAGAATCTCACAAAAAGGATCAAGTTCGTGTGAACAAATGAGTTAGACTGAATGAACAATGTTATAAAATCTAAGTAACAGAAACGTGGTGTTTGTGTGAGGCAAGCTGCTTCAATCATGTCTGACTCTTTGGACTCTGTGAACAGTAAGTAGCCCACCATACTCCTCTGTCCATGGGATTCTCCAGGCAAGAATACTAGAGTGGGTTGCCATGCCCTCCTTCAGGGGATCTTCCCGATTCAAAGATATAACCCGTCTCTTACATCTACCTGCCCTGGTAGGCAGCTTTTACCACTAGCACCACCAAGTAATAGAAATGTGGTGTTCAGCATTGTTTAAACAGGTTAGAGGACTTCCCTGGTGGCTCTACAATGCGGGTAACCCAGGTTCAATCCCTGGGTTGGGAAGATCCCCTGGATCTACTGCCTGGAAAATCCTATGGACAGAGGAGCCTGGTAGGCTACAGTCCATGGGGTTGCAAAGAGTCAGACACGATTGAGCAACTTCACTTTCTTTCTTTATAAACAGGTTACATGGGGTTCCCTGGTGGCTCAGTGGTAAAGAATCTGCCGCTATGCAGGAGACCTGAGTTCAATCCCTGGGGGAGGGCACGGCAACCCACTCCAGTAGTCTTGCCTGGAGAATCCCATGGACAGGGGAGCCTGGAGGGCTGCAGTCCACAGGGTCACACAGAGTCACACATAACTGAAGGGACTAAGCAGCAGCAGCAGCAAACAAATTACATAAGCAAACGCTACAGAGCTCACATAGTTCATTTTACATCTTGATCATGACGGCTTGCTGTCTTTTCTTGCCTAGGTTTCTCTGTGATATCAAAAGGGTGACTAGTTATTCTAAGTCTGTAGCAGATGCAGAGGCTGTAATCCCAACCACCAAGGTGTTTCAGGAGTCTGATTGAGTCCACTCCCCTGAGAATGATTCATTTTTCATTTTCAGAGGATGAGGCCACACTGCAGCTTCCTAATTTTTTGTGAGCACCTCAAAGACAGTGTCTTGCGCTTTGTGCAATTTTCTGATCCCAATACCCTCCCTGGACTGTGCTCAGCATTACAAAGATTTTGTAGTTCAACAATGTCAGCCACTTCCCATGTCACCATTGCAAAACTTCCCATTTATCATTAAAATCTCCAGGATCAGAGTCACATGGAATATTACAAAATACAGTGGAACAGGATACAAGGGCAGCGACTGTAACTTCCTGTAAAATACTACTAAAACAACCTCTCCTACTTTTCTGTAAGTTTGCAAGAAAAAGGAAATGGGCCCTTCAGAGAGAAAATGGAAAATTTCTAAACACGAACCACCTCAAAGTTCTCTTTGCTTCGATCTTTACCACTCAAACATAGGTTACAGAGGTTCCTACCGTCCAGCATTCAGAGGTGGATGTATCACCTTGGCAAAGGTTACATAGGTTTGATACAGAGGTTCCTGGGTTCAATTCCTGCTCAGGAAGATGCCCTGGAGGAAGAAATGGCAACCTATTCCACTATTCTTGCCTGGAGAATCCCATGGACAAAGGAGCCTGGCAGACTACAGTCCAAGACTTACAAAGAATCGGACACAACTGTCAACTAAGTAGCCACAGAGGTTCTTACTGTCCAATACCCATAGGTGGACTTATCCCCTTGATAAAGGTTATTTAGGTTCCTACAGGGCTTCCCTGATAACTCAGTTGGTAAAGAATCTGCCTGCAATGCAGGAGACTCCAGTTCGATTCCTGGGTCAGGAAGATCCACTAAAGAACAGAAAAGCTAACCACTCCAGGATTCTTGGACTTCCCTCCTGGCTCAGCTGGTAAAGAATCTGCCTGCAATACAGGAGACCCGGGTTTGATCCCTGAGTTGGGAAAAGCCCCTGGAGAAGGGAGAGGCTACCCACTCCAACATTCTGGCCTGGAGAGTCCCAAGGACTGTTTAGTCTGTGGGTAGCAGAGAGCTGGACACGGCTAAGCAACTTTCACCTTGACTTTCACAGGTATGTGAGTGATCGCACTAGTGACTGGGCCAGCAGAGGTCGCTGTAGGCTGAGAGTTGACAGGGTGTCATCACCAGCCAACAAGGGAATGAGAACGGGTTCACAGGTCACTTCCTTTCAAGTGGAAAATGACTAATAACTACGTTCCTGTGGGCTGGACAGAAACGTGCTTCAGTGATTCCTTAAGGATTAATTTCTCATGATAAATGTAATTGTCTAAAATAATAGTGGGGAAAACCTATCATTCTAAGTGCAATACCCAGAGAATGAGTGGGTAACAGCTGCCTATTTAAAAAGGACAAAGGAATCAAGAGGAGTGGCCAGTATACCTTTAGCAGTTCAACAGCTGCAGAGAGAACCTGCTGAATGTCCTCTCACACCTGGAGGTCACACACAGGAGATCTACCTATTTGATATGTTTATGATGGGGCACAGAATGAAATATGATCTACCAGAAGAGGAAAAAAAAATTACCACATTCAAACTTTGGAGAAAATTAGCCTGGAATTGGGCTATTCAGGTGGTGCTAATGATAAAGAACCTGCTTCCCAGTGCAGGAGACGTAAGAGATGTGGGTTCAATCCCTGGGTTGGGAAGATCCCGTGGAGGAAGGCACAGCAACTCACTCCAGTATTCTTGCCTGAAAATTCCCATGGACTGAGGAGCCTGGTGGGCTATAGTCCATAGGGTCACACAGAGTCACACATGACTGAAGCGACTCAGCCCTAGGCACCCAGCCTGGGTTTGATGGAAAATCTGAAATTCAACAGGGGGACTTATTTAAACTGAGAGTTTGAAGAAATCATAGGGTTTTTTTTAATACCCTAATTTACCTAATGGTTGTGGCAACTAAAGAACGTCTGGCTGTTTTTTGTTGTTGTTCAATTTCTTATCTATGGACGTCAGATTGTTGATAAGCGTTTGAAGAAATCCTTATAGTCACTGTCTGACATAACTACTGTGGATTTAAAAAAGAAAAAAAAAATGCCGTCAAGAAAGCTATCTTTTCTTAGTGCACTGTATTTCAAATGACCACTATCAGCTCTATAAAAATCAAAGGCCACAGGCCAAAGTGTAATCAATATGGGTTCTACGCTGACAATTGTGCAAAGCTCAGAGCCCGTGAAAGAGAATTTCTCAGTCTCTGGGATCTCTCTCTCAGAGCCAGTGACCAAGGCTCCATAACAGGCCAACACTGGAAAAATACAAACGCTCCCAGAATAAATGGTAAGGATGTTTCAAGGAAACACAGTAACTCTTTATAAGAGAAGGATGTTTTGGACCTGGATGGGATGATTAAACGACGTATGTCGTGTCAGGGAGAGAAGGAACCTGTTGTTTTGTTGCACATTTCCCTAGGGAGGGCTGCAGAAGTTAGGAGAAATTTTTGTGAAAGGAAAAGTTAAGGCAAGAGGATTTCGTGGGAGTCAGGCGTAGCCCAGGAGCGCTGCAAGGGATGAGGTGACAGTCCCTGGATTCCTGAGAAACAACCTGCTGGAGAAAAGTAATGGCGTGGCTGAGAATGAGTGGCAGGACAGTAAATATCCAGGGAAGTGACATGCCAGTATTTAAGAGGAGACAACCTGTGACCCACGGTCAAGAGGAAAAGAAACGCCCCCGCGACTACCAGGTTCTGAATCCCCTGCTCGACTCTGCGAACAGCCATTACTCCTCCTGGTCTAAAGCTTCCATCCCTGTGTCTCTAACAATTTCCATCTTAACCTCAGCTTGACACTCAGAGCCCCATACTCCGTGCATCTGACCTTATCTTTCATGAAGCTGTCAGCTACAAATTGGCACTTGCCATCTACCTCCACAAGGATTCAATCATGTGCTGCTGCAGTGGCTGGATTTCAACACACTTGAAAGAACTTCAGGGTGGAGAGCAGACATGATGGGCTCTGTGCTCTGGGAAAACCTGGCAGAACTGGTCTTCACATAGATATTATCAGGAGGCAATTGTGTGAGCCCAGTTCCTGTATCTCTTCACAGCTGTGCTCAGTCTCTCAGTCACATCCGACTCTTTGCAACCCCAAGGATTATAGCTCGCCAGGCTTCTCTGTCCATTCCAGGCACGGATACTGGAGTGGGCTGCCATTTTCTCCTCCAGGGGATCTTCCTGACCCGGGGATCAAACCCACATCGCCTGTGTCTCCTGCACCGGTAGGTAGATTCTTGACCACTGAGGCACCTGGAAAGCCCCATCTCCTCATATGCAGACAGGCACCAAAGTCCTTCAAGGTGACAGCTGCACCTCATTACTAGCAGAAACCTTCGCAAGACTAGTAGTAACCTTCTGCAAAAAATATGTGCTTGACTGCGTGAACTCCCCCTTACCAAAATCACATATTTACTGATCTCCCTACCACTCTGGAGAAATTTCTCAGGGCTATCTGAAATGCTCTCTCCTGGGCTCCCGTCCTCATTTTGCCCCAAATAAAACACCTTGCATTTCTAATGTTGTGCACTTTTCTAAAAGTCAGCAAAGCCTTTGCTTCACCTTGATTATGATCTCCTTATTTTACACCCTGTCTGGAAATCTGATTTCACCTTATATTTCTTTCTTTCTCTAAGTAGCTGTGCCTTTGTTATCTTGACTTGGTATGGTATATCCCACTTTGAGCAGGGTCATAGCAATGAGAAGAAGATCTGATTCTTTTCTCCCTGTAGATTATAAAGGAAGTCGTGGTCCTGATTCAAAAATCATGAGGGGAAACACACAGTATGATGGAAAGTCAATCTTCTCAGTGTTGAATTAAACTAAGAAAGATAACGAGGAGAGGATTTCTATATGTAAGCTTAGGAAGCCTAATGAGGAGCCGCTTTTCTATTGCATTTGTTCATTCCTTTAATTAATTTTAATTGGACACCTACAACATGACAGGCACCAGTCTACATTCTGCAGATGTATAAGATAGATGACAATAACTGACATAATTAATTTAAGATATATACAAATGTGCTAAAAAAAAAAAGCATCATTATATAACCACAAAAACAACAAGTTTAGTTGCACTATGTTTGCAGTATTTTACACCTGATGTTTGAGAACAAAACTTACTCCTTCATCCACCTGGATAATTCCTACTTGAATTTCTGGTGAAAGATCACACATCGTTTTCTCAGTGAACTGTATTTATCCTTACTCCACACACAGTTAGCAGCTCCTTAATCAGGTAACTCTGCAAAACTCCTCAGGCAGATGTTAGAATCCCAGTAAATGAGTAGAAGCCAAATGAATAGATAACACCAAAAATATATTTATTCAGTAATGGAATCTTACATTCAGGCTACAGTCCAACTGTTTTGCCTAAGTATAAATTCTATATATCTAAATCACTCTTGAAATTTTCACTAAATCACATATAACATATATATGTATATAAATATATATATATATAATACTGTATAAATGGTTTTATGTACACATATATAGATCCATCAACTCATTATTAATTGACTTTCTATGGCCTGCAGGTAATCTTTCACTGTCTATCCTAAGAAAGTCAAGGATAGCATCACTCTCCACTTTCCCAGCTGTTTAGGCAAGAAACTTTATTTTCTTTTCTATGGCCTGGGAAATTTTAAAGTCATTTGCACACTTATCTCATAGCTTTAGGCATATCTGCAATAAGTTTTTCAGATTTCACTGCATTTACTGTTAGGGTACATGCTTATAGAGTGGAGTTCAAAGTCAAGTGGTCTGCTGAATTAGATTATTTTTTTTACCCCCTTTCTTTCAGTGGGCATATAGTTAAATTCACTTAAGTTCAATGCTCCTATGAGATAAATTCCCCCTACACTTTTCTTGTTACATTACTCTTCCAAATTCATTTAACTATTGATGTCATTTATATTTACCCAAATGTCAGCCTTTTAGTTGCTTACATGGGAGGACACACATTCTTTCAGTCTTCTGAGGAATATTACTTAAAATACACAGAAATCTATAACCCAAAAGAAGAAGTCCCAGAAATTGCCCTAAGTAGAAAAAGAAATGAATTCATTCTGTATTCATAATATTGTCTATTTTCTGATGCCACACTCTTTTGGTAGACTCTATTTAAAATTTCTCTTTGCTAGCACAGGCAGCAAAGAAAGATAATTACAGATTGCAATGCACTTTTGGCTTTGAGCCCAGCTGAAACAGAATGAAGAAGGAAGGAAGCACTTTCTCTTTCTTCACTCAGATCCAAGAGATACAAGCTAACTAGTGTAAAAGAGTAAAGGCGATATTTCCAATAAGTGGAAGGAAACATGTTGAAAGACTGTAGATACTTATACAACCATTAGTATATGACTAGTTATGCACTAAATAGATTCTAATGAAGGGCAGTGCATAACATCTCTGCTGGAATGTCTAACCAAGTTAAATCACTACATTTCTGGATATCAAGACCGTACAGAAAGCCAAACAAACAAAGGAGAAAGTTAAAAAAATATCCTTTAAAAACTTGTATTACAGCTTTGTCTCAGCTAGCAGATAAATGACATCCTGGATCTATTTCATTTTCAAAATAGTTTGGGCTAGGATTGGGTCTATGAGTTGGATTTGGAGGAGGAAAGCTATCAGTAGAAAGAAAGACCCACACTTAATAAAAAGGGATAGAAACCTATCAATCATGGCTTGTGTTCCATAGTGTGTGAATTATCAGCCTATCAGCTACCGACTATTTACTGAGATGACTAAGAATTACAGCTTTGTCTCAGCTAGCAGATAAATGACATCCTGGATCTATTTCATTTTCAAAATAGTTTGGGCTAGGATTGGGTCTATGAGTTGGATTTGGAGGAGGAAAGCTATCAGTAGAAAGAAAGACCCACACTTAATAAGAAGGGATAGAAACCTATCAATCATGGCTTGTGTTCCATAGTGTGTGAATTATCAGCCTATCAGCTACCGACTATTTACTGAGATGACTAAGATATTTAATAGCGAGTAGCCACCGTAACTGCCAAAGGCAATGTGTTGAGAAATCTCCATCAGATTTCTCTCTCATATTCTACACTACATAAATTGACCTGCTATGAGAAAACAAAACCAAAACTAAATATTAAATGTAAAAAAATCAGTCCAAGTTACATAGATCTCTTTCAACAAAGAATAGTGAAGGAATAATGCATTTGCAGATAATAAAGATAACATATTTTAAAAATTATTTCTGGAGTTCTCCTAAAATGTGTTGCTGTTTAATGTCTAAGTTCTGTCTGATTCTTTGTGACCCCATGGACCCCAGGCTCCTTTGTCTTCCACTATCTTCTGGAGTTTGCTCCAATTCATGTCATTGAGTCCTGATGCTATCTAATCATCTCAACCTCTATAGAATATACTGCCAACTAAAAATTGTCTCTTGCCACCTGCCTCTACAAGGATTAGATCACTAACCACTGTAGATGCTGACCTTCAGCACACCTGAAATGACTGTCTCCTACAGTTCTCAATCTTGCCCAAATAAAACTTAACTCAAAGCCCCCAAACTCTGCATTTTTTTCCAGTGGACAGCACACTTCTATAATATATTTGATGTAGTCTTGCTTCTATAATATTGAATAACATTTTCATATTTAAAATTGCTTGTTAACTTAACACAATAATAATACTCTTTGCTTGGTTCACCCTGGGGAATGACTATGATTCAAGTAGCTCAAAGTTTACAAAAAATACACTTCTGATTGGGAAACAAGATTTTTTTCCCCATAGTGTCTTTCCTTTTTCTATAGGAGTAGGACACGGAGTGACTAATATTTTCAGACACTTTTATGCGATCATATAGATCTCTGTGCCAGAAAATTCCAAACAGATTTGAAGTAAAAGCCCTACAATTTTGTGGATAAACAGGCTTAAGTTTCTAGGATATGCGTAGGATTTAGCAAAAGCAGATGGATATTACCAGCCACTAAAAAGCAAATACTTCTTGGCCACAGCACCAAGTAATCAGGAGTTGAATAGGGGTCCAGAAAGAAAACACAGCGGGGGTGTGAGCCTCCAGGTGATAAGATTAAGGCTGTGGGCTGACCGAGAAGATAGCAGACTAATATGTCAAAATAGCAGTCTTGTAGGGGTCTGGATTTCAGGCCTTTTTATGGACCAGAGATGGGGGAAGGTGAGGAAACTAAGTAAAAAGGCCATTTAAAGTTGCAAATGTCTCCTAGAATGACAAGCCTCAGGCAGGAGGATGTGTTAATTTCTTCCTTCCTGCCATCTACAGGTGGGCAGGGTTCTGGACAAAGGCACTTTAGCTTAACAGTCAGGCAGAGAGGCAGGATTCTGTAAAGTAGGCCATTATATATTATTATAATAACAAAAGTGGACAAAAAAACAAGGGGTAAAGACAAAGATTAAAGAGTAAAGGCAGTGATCAAAACCATCCCCGAGAAAAAGAAATGCAAAAAGGCAAAATGGCTGTCTGAGGAGGCCTTAAAAATAGCTGAGAAAAGAAGAGAAGCAAAAGGCAAAGGAGAAAAGGAAAGATATACCCAACTAAATGCAGAGTTCCAAAGAACAGCAAGGAGAGATAAGAAAGCCTTCCTCGGCGATCAGTGCAAAGAAATGGAGGAAAACAATAGAAAGAGAAAGATGAGAGATCTCTCCAAGAAAATCAGAGATACCAAGGGGACATTTCATTCAAAGATAGGCACAATAAAGGACAGATATGGTATGAACCCAACAGAAGAAGATGTTAACAAAAGGTGGCAAGGATACCCAGAAGAACTACATGGAAAAGATCTTACTGTTATCTTACCAGATAACAACAATGGTGTGATCACTCAGCTAGAGCCAGTCATCCTGGAGCACAAAGTCAAGAGGGCCTTAGGAAGCATCACTAGAAAGCTCGTGGAGGTGACAGAATTCCAGCTGAGCTATTTCAAATCCTAAAAGAGGATGATGTGAAAGTGCTGCATTCAATATGGCAGCAAATTTGGAAACCTCAGCAGTGGCCACAGGACTGGAAAAGGTCCGTTTTGATTCTAATCCCAAAGAAGGGCAATGCCAAAGAACACCACTAACGTTACTTGGATCCTGAATAAAGTTGTATGACATCTGGTGGCAGGTCCACCCACAAAAACAGAGTTGTCAATCATGGTTAAAGTACCAGGAAATTTTAAAATCTCCTCTTAAAAGCCTGGCAATCCCTTCATCACTCCTTGGACAGACACTGGAGAGCTTAGTATGACAAGGTGGCACCGCAAATTAGTAAAGCCTTAATGGACTATTTAGTAAATGTTTCTGTGACAGTTTGATATGTACAGACAAAAAATAAAGCTAGACCTGTATTTTGCATCATACACTAAA